>APFE030821808.1:2085-39493 GCA_000404065.3 Pinus taeda
AACAGTCTACGATCCGGTACGCACGCAAGGGCAGAGTAACAAGCTCAATCCCCTTGAAGGCTCCTTGACATAAACCAAGGTTTACCAACAAGTGACCCCAGGCTCCTCGACAATGGTTAATCCGAGGTTTACCGTTTGTAATATGTGAATATCTAGCGTCGTTCCCAATGAGGAAGGATTGATTTCCACACTGGTTCGGACACGATCTCGTGCTTCTCCTTTAAGAGGAGCTTTCCCAGAGCATAGATGCAACAATTGGATTTCTCTCCTACCGCAAGATACAACTACTTGTTTGTTTTACTATCTTGGAGAGTTAATTACTCCATACTCCAAGACACTAGCCTAAGCTATGTTGGTGTATTAGAGCCCTAGAAACAAAAAATTTGATAGATTTATTTTATTTTAAACGTGATTTTTATTGGTTTTTAATTAAGTCAAAAGGTGATGGAGATGAAACTTGTGGTGTAAAGACTCGACTCAAAATCACTACAAAAATGCACTTAAGATGATTAAGCAATCTTTTCTCTTCAATGAACTTCTAGCTAGGAAAGAGTTGGAGAATGCAAATACTTGTAAACACAAATCTTTCTTAACAATCAAATCAAAAGAAGAGTATTCGTTCCAATGCACTCAAAACGAGACAACTAATTATTTCACAAGAATTCCCTTTTTCATTCGAACACTCAAATGCTACCAAGACAAACTTTTTCAAAAGAGATCTTTCATATTTTTTAAAACATTAAAAATTATAACTAAAGCAAATCTTTGAGAAAACTATGAATAAAGCAAACTTAAGATCTACAAACTATGAAAACCTATTTGAAGTAAAAAGCTCACAAAAAGTATTTTTGAGGATGTTTTACTTGGTCACAAGCAAATCAAGGACTAATTTGTTCAGAATCACAAATAAGTCAAGAACAACCAATTTTGTATTCCTTTTTAAAATGAAAATCCAAACTTTCAATCACAAGCTTATCGAAGTTTTGTAAAGAGAAAACTCAAAGTGAATTTCTCAACAAGGGGAGATTTCAAAAATGGTCAGACTCTCAAGAAGACTGGTAGACACTAAGGTGATCTAAAGTCCCTACAACCTCTAAGCTCAAAGCCACTACACAACCAAATCGAAAAACAAACCCAACAAGCAAAACATCTAGGAATTTCACCTAAAACCCTAATGCCAATGAAATTAAACCAAGGAAAGATTTCAACCAGTCACATGCAGGTATGGGCAGAGGATAACCACTAGAAAAACAAAATAAAATTAACTGAAAGAGCAAAAGTCAAAATTTTCAAAAATTTAACAGGGTACGTAGGTGCAGAGTTCACCCAGGTGCAGGTACGCTCTGTGCACAAAACCCAAGTGCGTACAAGTACGCACTGTGATATAAGCGCAAACTGTGGACTTCAACCAAAGTAATGAAAAAGAAAAACAGAGCTAAATCCACTAAGTCTACCCAAAGCCACACACAACAAGCCAAAAACAGAGACAAAAAGGCAAGTTTCTCAAGTCAAAGAAAAATGAGGAAAACAATCAAGTCCCCAGTGGAGTCCAATTTTGTCACGCAGAACGAGTCGATCTTGCGGACAAGATAGACCTTCCTAGAATCTAAAGAAGACTTAATGACAAAAAAACCAACCAGACATTATCTTTCTCTAAATATGCTTTATAAGTAATGGGAAACAAGTGTGTTTTAAGGCCTACCTCATGTCCAACGCAAGTTTGGAGATGCCTTCGCTCCTTTGATCCAAGTAAGTCCCTTTGTCACAAATCTGCAAGAAAAAACAAGGCAAACAATTAAATAGCACCTGAATATCCAATATTATAAAACATATTTATCATGAAAGTCAAGGAGTCCATGAAAAAAATAACATGAAATACTTGTTGAGAAAAATGAGCTTGATTGTATTAATTCAAAAGAGAAGAACCTTACAACCTTTGCCTTGACGTTGTACAAGCTCCTTCCAGGGTCCAACAAGAAGTCTCCTCTACTTTGACAAGCTTCACTCACTCCCTAATGGGGCCAAAAGGGTATGTGATCTCTCCTCTTAAGCTCAAATAGGAAGTCTTGATTTCACTAGCATTTACCCTCAAAAGTTCAGCTTCTAACCTCTCTGGCCACTGACCCAATGCCTCAATTTATAGTGCAATGGAGATCAGTTACCAGCTCCTCCTTCAAAGGGATAGAGTTCTCCTTCAAAGGGATAGCTCCTCTCAACAAGGGATTAGTTCCTCCTATGATGGGATGCATGAACCACTTGGAACGAACAATCCATGTAACAAATGCTTCTAGAAAACTCTAGAATTAACCCAAGATGAGTTTTTTAAGATAACGATTGCGCCTTTTGACTTTTACAGGGGTACGCACCCTCCCCTTTACATACAGAGCGTATAAGTACGCAGATAACTTGAACAAAAGGTGCGGGCCCACAGGCAAAAGTGAGAGAAAGTGCGGAACCAAAGTTACATTGCTTTTTTGATGTCTTTCTCTCATTTTTAAAGCTTGTTTTGAAGAGCTGAAGTTTGAGACTTGCTTAGGAAGCTGGTATAGGTGGTGATAGACCTACACCGACTGCAAATAATCAAGGTGACGACATTTTTGTGTAACAGATAGTTCTTCTGATGATCATTCAGTTTTCATGATTCATAGCACGCTACCTATCCTTCTTGCATGAAAACTCCACTAAGTCCCCTCTTGTAATCATTTGTACACACTACAAACTCCACATATGGATTCACAATCCTTGGAACTTGTGCATGTGTGAACAACTTCTTAAGCTGCTCAAAACTATCTTCACATTCCACTGCAATGATGTGATAGGATATGCAATGCGTGAAAATTTCGTAATGAACATCCTGTAGTAACCTGCCAATCCCATGAATGATCTCACCTCATCTACATTCTTAGGAGTTGCCCATTCCATGATGGCCCTTATCTTTTCTAGATCAACTATTATGCCGTCCTTGGAGACAACATGCCCCAAGTAATGTACCTCAGTCTAAAAGAAGTTTCACTTTCTAAGCTTAGCATACAACCGATGCTCTCTTAGCAATCTCAACACTGCTACTAAATATTCAGCATGTTCTTCCTAATCATTATAATATATCAATATGTCATCAATGAATTCAATAAAAAACTTGTCCAAATAAGGACACAAAATGTGAGAAAATTATATATTATAGAGCAATGGAACACATAAAATATTGCAGAAACATAAACACAGAAAAATGCATAAAACAAGAGATAAAAGATATTTGTGGTTCACCCAATTTGGACTACGTCCTAGGAGAAACAGCCAGTCCTTTTTATATTATCTAACAAAATGAAGAGATACAACCTACAGTAGATCCGCTGTAATTCCGTCTTCATTCTCACACAATATCCTCTCTCTTTCTCACTCAAAATACACATATACATAGTGGTAATACAATTCCCTCGTATATAATGATGGGTTTCCTTCTAGTGGAAAAAACCCTAAATTAAACATAACTTCTACCATCAGATCATCTTCCTAATGAACGGCCCAGATTGACTGCAAAATTACAATATTTTACAAGGCAATTTTACATCTATTTTTAGCTTTGGGGCGCTGCCCCCAAACCCCCGCCAAGGGGGGCTCTAAAAATCATCGTCGCACCCCCTTGGAGGCGAAAAAAATGGGTGAAATTACCACCCCATTACGAACTGGGGTCCAATGTGGTGATACCTCTGAATAAAGAAGATAATCAAGCTCCACACCCAACAATCTCCCACTTAGAGACTGATTATAACAACTCCACCACTACTTCATTTGTTGGACAACGACTCCACTTTGGACTTAGTTTTTTCTCATCTTCATCATCATACTTGAAGACCAATTGAAACTGAGCAGAATCTCAGTTTCTCCCTGGTTACAACTTTTGTTAACATATCTACAGGATTCTGGCTAGTGTGTATCTTTTCCAGCTTCAAATGTCCATCTTCCAACATTGACCATATAAAATGGTACTTGAGTTGTATATGTTTAGTCTTGGAATGAAATGCAGAGTTATTTGTGAAATGAATGGCACTCTAGCTGTCAATGTATAACTTGCCCAACTCCTACTTCTTACCTAATTCATCCACAAACCTTTGTAACCAAAACATTTCTTTACTAGCCTTTGTAGTAGCAACATACTCTGCTTCCGTTGTTGAGAGTGCAATAACACTTTACAAATTTGAAACCCAACTGACAGTTGTTCCACCTGCAGTAAACACATACCCTATGGTGTTGCTCCTGTTATCTCTATCACTTGCCATATCTGCATCAACATATCCTTGTAGAGCAATTCTTGAACCACCAAAGCATACTGCTTGATATGTGGTACCTCTCAAATACCTGAGAATCCACTTCACTTCCATCCAATGTTCTTTTCCTAGATTGTTCATGTTCTTGCTTACAGCTCCCACTACATGTGAAATAGCAGGCCTTGTGCAGACCATTGCATACATTAAGCTTCCAACTGTTGATGCATATGGAACTTAGACATATAATCCATCTCTTCTTGAGTCTTAGGACATATCTCCTTACTTAGTTTGAAATGGCTAGCCAAAGGTGTAGTAACTAGTTTTTCATTCTGCGTATTAAATCTTTTCAACACCTTTTGTATGTACTCACTCTGAGACAATATTAATTTGTGATTTTTCCTATCTCTAGTTATTCTCATACCAAGGATTTGTTTTGCAACACAAAAATCCTCTTTGCAAATGAATTTTCCAATTTTCCTTTGAGCACATTTATTTCTTGCATGTTAGAACCTGCAACAAGCATGTCATCTACATACAATAACAATATAATATAGCTGCCATCATTCTTCCTCTTGAGATAAACATAATGACCAGAGTGACGTCTAGTATAAACTTGTTCAGACATAAACCTGTCAAATTTTAGATACCATTGCCTTGGAGCTTGTTTTAAGCCATACAAGCTCTTCTTCAACCTGCACACTAGTTCCTCCTTCCCTTTGACCTCATATCCTTGCGGCTGCCGCATATAGATCTCTTCCTCCAAATCCCCATGGAGAAAGGTTGTCTTTACATCTAACTTCCCAGGACAAAAATCTCCTGCTACTACTAGACTTAAAATAGTTCCGATTGAAGTCATTGTAACAATAGGAGAAAATATCTCATCAAAGTCTATACCTTTTTATGTGCAAAACACTTCACCACAAGTCTAGCTTTATACCTTTTTCTACCTCCATCTTCTTCCTTCAACCTTTAAAACCATTTAATCTGCAATTTTGTTTTACCTGCAGGCAACCTGACTAAGTCCCAAGTCTATTTATGTACCAAGGATTCCATATCTTCTTTCATGGCTAGCTCCCACTTCTTCTTGGTTTCTACCTTCACTACTTCTTCATAACATTCTAGTTCACTAGAATCAGTCAACGATATATAATATAATGAAGGATAGTATCATTCAAGGGGTCTAATTATCCTGGTAGATCTTATAACATCACTTTCAGGTGTTTGAGGTGCATGTTGTTGTTGTGGTTGTTGTTGTTGTTCTAGCTGTTGATCATTATGATTTTCAGGCACCATTACTTTTTCTGTGATCTCATCAAGCACCGTGTATTCTCTGTTTTCTTTTTCCTGTTTCTTTTCATGAATCTAATCCTATACAAAACCTTTTCATTGAATATGACATCTCTGCTCCTAATGATTTTTTTATTTTTATAATCATATAAGCGATAACCAAAATCATTAACACCATATCCAATAAAGGTACATTTCTTTGATTTTGCCTCAAGATTTGTTCTATTTTCTTTATTAATGTGGACAAAGGCTTCATAACCAAAAGTCTTTAAAAATGAGTAGTTTACCTTTTTACCTCCATACATCCTCTGGAATACCACCATCCAAGGAAATTGAAGGTGATCTATTTATTAGATAAACGGCAATATCTATAGCATCTGCCCAAAATTGTAAAGGAAATCCTGAATGCAATCTCATCCACCTTGCACGCTCCATGATTGTCTTGTTCATCCTTTCTGAAAAATCATTTTCTTGTGTTGTGCGTGGAACTGTCTTCTCTCTACAAATTCCATTCTCTGAATAGTACTTATCAAAATCTTTGCTATAATATTCACCTCCATTGTCTGATCTAAGACACTTCGACCTTTTTCTTGCCTCGTTCTCAACCAAAGCTTTCCATTTCTTTAAAGTATCGTATACATCAGATTTATTTCGAATACAATAAATCCATGTTTTTCTTATTGCATCATCAGTAAAAGTAACATAATAATGAGATCCACCGAGAGATGATACCTGAGCAATTCCCCATACATCTATAAGCACAAGCTTTAATTTTTCGCTCTTCTTTTCTTTCCCAACTCTAAGGAATTTGACTCTCCTTTGTTTCCATAAACGCAATTCTCACAAAATTCCAAATCAACATGTTTCAAACTTGGCAACAAATTTCTTGAGTGAAGAATCTTCATCCCCTTCTCATTCATGTGCTTGAGCCTATCATTCCACAATGTTGTATCTTCTCCTACAAAGTTTAAATCATTAAAAAAATTTGAAATACCATTGCATAAATACAATGTACCAACCTTCTCTCCTTTTTTCTCCTTTTTCAATTACCAGGGATCCTTTAGTGACCTTCCAAGTTTTATATGTAAAGGTATTTACACAGCCTTCACCTGCCAACTGCCTTGTTGGAATTAGATTTTTCTTCAGATCTGGAAAATGCCTTACCTCCTTCAATAGTCATTGGTTTCCATTATAATATTTTATGAAAACTTTACCCATTCCAATTATTTTACAGGGTTTATCATCATTCAAACGAACCTGTCCAAAATCTCCTTGAATATAATCATGAAAATGTTTCCTATTAAGTGTGGCATGGAATGAGGCCACTGAATCTACCACCCAGGCATCAATAATATTTTCTAATGAAAGAATCAAATCATATTGCAACACATTACCTGTCACATTCGCTTCATGATTGTTTTCTTGTTGTGCGTCTCCTTCTTTTCCCTTCTGAGATTTACAATCTTTCTTCAGGTGTCCTTTCTTCCCGCATTTTCAGCACACTATCCCCTATTTGGAATTGGATCTATCTTTCCTTGACTTACCGCGATATCTTGGGCTCTTTCCTCTTTCTATTTTTCCTCCCCTAGTCTTTGAAATCAAAGCATTACCTGATGTATCACCGAAGCATTTATGTCGCATTTCCTCGCTAAGGATTGCACCGACAACATCATCAAACTTTAAAGTACTAGATCCAGAGATAGAGTTACTAATGGCCATAACTAAACCATTGCAAGTTTCTGAAAATGAGCACAAAAATAACAGAGCCCTAACTTCATAATCAAAATTTACCCCTACAGAACTTAATTGACTGGTAATCGTATTAAATTCATTTAAATGGTCAACAACAGATCCACCTTCTGAAATTTTTATATTAAATAAACGCTTCATAAGAAATACGTTATTTGAGGTTGAGGGTTTTTCATATAATTTGGCCAATGCTGACATTACACCCTGTGTTGTCATTTCCTTTGAAATATTAAAGGCTATTGATGCTTCTAGGCATATTCATATTGTTCCAAGTGCCTTTCTGTTGAGAATATCCTATTATGTGTCTGACATACTCATCGGCTTTTTTTGTCTTTCCACTCAATGGTAGGCACAGATCTTTCTGATACAGATAATATTCCATATACAACTTCCACATTTGATAGTTTTGGCCGTTAAATTTTTTGACCTTAAACCTACCATATTCTGCCATTTCTCCCACTCAAACCAGGAACCCTTCTCTCGTGTGAGTTTATCAACCAAATAGACCTTCAGTTCTTATACTAGTTTTTATAAAATTATATATTACAGAGCAACAGAACACATAAAATATTGCAGAAACATAAACACAGAAAATGAATAAAACAAGAGAGACACATATATACATGTTTCACCCAATTTGGGCTACGTCCATGGAACAACAGCTAGTCCTTCCTTTTATATTATCCAACAAAATGAAGAGATACAACCTACAGAAGATCCATTGTAATTCCCTCTTCATTCTTGCATAATATCCTCTCTCTTTCTTGCTCAGAATACACATATACATAGTTGCAATACTATTCCCTCATATATAGTGAGGAGTTTCCTTCTAGGGAAAAAAACCAAAATTAAACATAACTTCTACAGTCAGATCATCTACCTAATGAACAGCCCAGATTTGACTACGAAATTATAATATTTTATAAGGAAATCTTACATCTATTTTTAGCTTCGGGGGCACTTCCCCTAAACACCCGCTAAGGGGGGGCTCTAGAAATCGTCGTCATCCCCCCTGGCGGCAAAAAAATGGGCAGCGTTGCCACCCTATTATGAATTAGGGTCCAATGCAGTGATACCTCTGAATAAAGAAGATAATCAGGCTCCACACCCAATAAAAAAACACACTATTCATCAAACACAGGAATGTAGTTGGAGCATTAGTCAAACCAAATGGAACAACAACAAACTCGTGATGCCCATACTTGGTCTTGAACGCAGTCTTGAAGATATCCTCTTCCTTGATGTGTACCTTATGGAATCCCGATCTCAAGAAAACCTTAGAGAACATTGTTGCTCCCTTTAGTTGATCAAACAAATCATCAATCCTCGACAAAGGGTACATGTTCTTGATCATTAACTTGCTCAGCGACCTATAATCAATGCACAATCTAAGAGTACCATATTTCTTCTTTACGAACAACACTGGTGCACCCCAAGGTGATACACTATGTCTGATGTATCCTTTTTCCAACATTTCCTTTAGCTACAACTTCAAGTCTACCAACTCAGGTGTGTTCATCCTGTAAGGTGCTTTCGATGTTGGAGTTGCCCCTGGCACTAACTCAATAGATAAATTTACCTCCCTATGAGGTGGCAACTATGTAATGTCCTCTGGAAATACATCATGAAATTGTTGCAAAAATGGGTACCTTCTCAACACATCGTCATCCTCAACCTCCTTACCATTGTCATTGGAAGTTTGTACTACAAACATCACACAACCTTTTATGCAACTATGCTTAGCCTACATAGTGGTAACCATCCTCACAGATGTAGGCTTCATCTTTCCCTGAAGGTCCTCTTTTCTCCACTATCATCCATGCACTCAATAGCCTTATTGAAGCAATCCACTTTGGTTTTGTGAAGGTATAGTCAATACATACCCAAAAGCATACTATATGAACCCAGTGGAAATACATTCAAATGTGTTGTTGTAAGCATACCATTTAACTCAAATTCACAAGCTCGTACCCAATGGTGAACTCGCTTCTTTGTGCCTGTAGCCAACTGTACCAACCAATATTTTTCATGCACTTCTTTTCTCAAACCACACTTATCCGTGAGGCCGAGATTAATATAACTATAGTTAGATCCAGGATCAATCAAAATAGAAACAACTTGATCAAAAATCTTACCGTCCATCTCAATGATCAATGCCTTATGATTTTCCTGCATGTTGTCCACAACTACATAGATCTTAAGAATGCTATGACCAACATCACCAACTGCATGTGCCTCCTAAGCACTGTAGATCTCGAGACTACTACCACTCTAATACTGTGGACAATCCCTCTTACAATGATCCTTACCACATATCCAACACTACAATGGTTCCCTACCACCACCTCTAGCCTGCTTCTATTTATGTCCCTTCTCATCTATATTGATTCTTTTGTAAGGAACTACATTATCTTTCTCACTTGCATCTTGAGGTCTTCCTCACTTTGGTGGCCATTTCCTTTAGTTTTTTCATTTCTCTTCAAGTCACACTTAGGCTCAACTTTGTGCTTTGACTACTCATAACAATCCTTCAACTTTCAGATGGCCTCCTCCAACGATCTAGGTTCATAGAACTCAATCTGATCTCTCTATGCAACTAGAAATCCATTGATGAATCTCTAAACCTTGGCCTTCTCCTCTTTGAGGTAAGGCACATATCTCAACAGCTCCAAAATTCTGCTAGTATACTCCTCATCTGTCATAGAACCCATCTGCAACTCATAAAACTCCTTAGCCATGTCATCATATTACCTCTCAGAAAAGTACTTCTTCTTGAAGAGCCTTTCAAATTCATGCCAAGTCAAATCATCCTCATGTATTTCCTTGACATTCTTCACATCTTCCCACCAAATGTTCGCTTTACCTTTGAGACTGAAAAGGACTATCCTTTCTTTCATGTTTTCTGAATAATCATGCAATCTAAATAATTTCCTTATGTCAAGCAACCAAGCCTTTGCGTCTTGTGATTTCTTCATCTCTCCATCAAAGGTAGGTGGCTTTGCCTTGAACTCATCCAGCAAGTATCCCCTATCATTCCTCCTGTACGGGATATAATGATGACTATCATGATGTCTATGAGAACCAAAACTAGAGTAATACATGTGTCTATCTCCCCTCCTATCTGGAGTATCTAACATCCTGCAATCTTTGAAAGTGTTAGATCTATCTAACCTATGTATACTATGAGACCTGCTTCGATATGCCCCATTAGTTATGTTCTCATATCCATGGCCTACCTGAAGAGGTCCATGTCACTACAAATCTAACAAACTCTGAAATAATATCTCATTCACCTCTTCTTGTTTCTCTTGTGCCTATATGATTTTGTCATTGTCTACTTTGCAACTCCTTATTTCTTCCTTTAGGATTCTCAATGTGTATGCCAAGTCAGAAGAGTTCCCCACACCACACCGTCCATCTGATGCATAGGGAGATTCTATGTAGCCGACCACCTTGATAGCCATCTGATCTCTTTCTTGCAAGGCATACTATGTAAGATAAACCAAATCACCATAAATCAATGTACCTTAGCATAACTCGGGAAGGATACCTTGTCTGCAAGATCATTAAACCAGCGTGACACATGTACAACATAACCATAATAACATATAGACATATATCAATAAGTGCATCAATGCATAACCATCATACTAACTAGGGTCCAGTCATCAATGAAATTCCATATCAGTAATGCATGTTATGCTCGCATGCATGAAAACAACCATTACTCTAGTATACACATTGCCTCATGCAACTATCCACCTGCATAAGCAATGCCTAATCAACTACACATATGCATAACAGCATGTAGTCGATCATAAGCGATCAATTTTTGTAATCAACCTACAAGATGGATGCATGTAATCAAACAACCAAGAATGCAACCCAACTTACAAGGATGTAATCAAGCTACATATAATTGTATAACCAATCATATACTCATGATGATGCATTACATAAAATCGACATCAAGTTCCTCATGATAACCTTACTACTACCATGATCCATATGATGCAGTGCAACAAGCACATGGAATGCAAGTGTAAGAGCCACACCCGAAATTGACATGCATGCATGACCAACACATTCACCCATATATGTAGCACTAGATATGAACCAAAGAGAGAACAACCATGCTCTAATACCAATCTAGAACACCCCCTCCTAGGTCTACCCAAATTAACCATGCCAACCGGGGTAAACATGAGGAGAGATGCTACTAAAATCAGATTCAACCTCCTATGTCACCTTAAGGAAGTGGAATTGATGGAACATCACATATAGTCATCCAACATCATCAACAAAACCCTTAGGAGACAAGTCAGCCACTCAGACAGCATGTCCCTGGGTCCCACTACTATTCTACAGCTCTTAGGCCATAGTATCTCTCATGCAATGGGGAAGGGAGCGATCAGAAACTGAAAGTCGCTCTCATAGGCCTGCCTACTAGCGACTGTGGACCAAAATTGTTATTTTTGTGCCAGTGACCCCAGGATTGAAGCCATTTTTCTAGCCCATAATCCTGGCCTCTACCCAGAACTTGTTGTAACTTCCAATATTCATTAAAAATGTGATAAAAATGTTGATCAATCAAAAATCACCCTCAAGACTAGGCCTGAGCATCCCCAACCGGGACTGACATTCTGTCAAACACTTGGCATCAATGCAACTTATAGGTCTAGGATATAAGACAAAGCATAAATGACTGAAACAACTTATGAAATATAACCAGAAGGATCACCTCCTTCTCCATTGAACTATTGCATCATCAATTAGGTCTTGCATCCATCCATTTAATAGTTACAAGTAAATATACGAAATAACCATGACATAAACCAATCATTTAACCATGCTTATAACCAGCATAAAACCATATAAATATCATAGATATGACAGCCATTAAATCCACATATAAATCAGTTCAAAAGTAAGAGAACTTAGCTTTTATTAATCATAGGAAAATTTGACCAAGTTCGTGACTTCCACGTACCACCCAACCATAGACATGGTTGAACCAAATCTCTCTTTCAGCCAGTCACCCCCATGCCATATTCCAAGCATGAATGTGGGATCTCATAGAAAAACCAAGGGAATCCAGAGGTGAAACCATCTCCACCTTCATCAAACTATAATAACACCAAAATCAGTGCTTTGATCACAACAGAGCAGAACTTGGAACGCCATCTTGAATCCGTCACTATCCTTTAGGAATTTTTCATCTACTTGTCTCTCAGGCTTTACCACAGTCCAACCCGGATCACTAGGCCCTAAACTAAGATTGCTCCCTCAAGCTTTACCATGTAAGCTGCCAAAATCGGTCAAGGGATTCCTAGGCCTTTGGGAATGAACCTTGAGACCACTTCTGCCCCAGATTCCAAAATCCATCTGGCAATTCCAAAGCTAAGAACTGAAATCAACATCCCAACACACTATGGCATCCAAAAAATGGATAGGCTAGGCTTAAATCCACTATCATAACCTAGAAAAACCATGCCACCGACAGCAAGAGAGACATACACCAACATGAAAAGCCATGCATGTCCAAACTAGCTAGGAAATCACACATGCAAAAGGTTATCTCCAAGTATTCATGTTGAGGTCTCTTGATCCTGTTGTCCTTTCCTTGATCCTTGCTTTCTTTTCCTTTCCTTTCTCCAAACTAGATTGCTCGAAGAAAACTCTAAGTGACCAAGAGAGTGAGAGAGAGAGATAGAATAATGAGAGAGCTCTAAACTTGAACTGATAAAAGATTGAACTGAAAAAATCTATGAACTGGTCCTCAGAAGCCTTTTCATGCATGAGGCCTCTAATTTCTTCATTTTCCATTATTTTCCATTATTTTCCTTCAATTTCCTCCTCACATGCAACCTATGAGCTTTTACCTTCCTTTTCTCCTAATTTCCTTTATTTTCATAAATAAATGTGCCAAAAATTCCTTTTTCCATTTTAATGCTTTTACCTTAGCCTTTGCCAATTTTCCTTAGCCAAAACACACAACCAATGATGCCCACTAGGATATATTTGCCCAACATTGAGCTTGGAATACGTGTCCCTTACCTGTGGTCTTATTTGTTCCTTTATTAACTTTTATTACATGAAATTTTCACGAGGGTTGTTACAGAGGAAGAATCGAATACTCTAGAAGAACATCCCCTCACAAGTGGTCATCTTCCATTTGGAGAGATGGGGATCACACCTCCCCTAGTAGATAGATTCATGAATGTATGTAGTGTAACGCTCAATTAGCTTAAGAAGACGATTGTGCAACAGAGGCATAAATATTTTCCCATTGATCCTCAAAATCTAGTCTTAGTTGCTACCAAGAAGGTGATAAATACCAACACCAGAAGAATCCTAGGGTAGTCATGGTGGAAAATGTTCATTCACTACAATGGAACAAGATAATTTTGAGTACTTGTTGAATGAGAATGCCAAGATGAGAAGAGAACTTGTTGCTGTGAAGCAACAAGCATAACATCTTGCGGCAGAGAATCAGCGTTTGTCATCATAGAGCGTCAACACCGCAAAATGGTAATCATCCATGTAGGAAGAACTGGGGACAATGGAGGACACCATGGTATGAATATATGATGAGATTATACTTATACAACATGTGGTGGCTCCTCTTGTTAGCATCCAGAAGAAAGCATAGGAAGTGGTAAATCTCCTAAAAATAGCCAACAAAACAATAAACTAAATTCAGGAGTGGACTGCCCAGTATCTGGATGCTCTAAAATATTTAGAGAAGAAAGATAGGATTTGTGTCGAGATAGACATAGTTCAGTTGAGACTCCACCATCAGAACTACTTGCATCTTGGAGCACAGTTGATTAATACTATTATTGCCTATAATCAATTGTATAATGGTTTTGAGTCTTTTACATAGAAGCATGGGATGCCCACAATAGAAACACTCGAAGAAATTAGGGTCAGAGAAGTCATCTTCCAAGAAATCAAGCAGTATATGGAGTAGATCAAACAGGAAATAGAATAGGAAGTCTTAGAGGTTACCAAAGGCATTATTCTACAGTATGCCATCGCACCAATTAAATATCATATGAAACTTTCATGGATCTAGAACAACGTACATTCAAGCTCCAATACTTTAGTGATGGAGGCATTAGAGGTGAAGACGTGGTATATAGGGGACTTGCCAATTCGAGTCAAATCCATTTCAATGGAGTTCAGGGCATGGCAAATATACATTATAAGTGAAGTGCAAGAAGAAACAATTGATTTATCCATTTGATGAGCATTTTTCCCATTATCAGTTTTATCTTATTAGGCCACAATCTTATTTGTAATTTGTCTTATGTAATAAATTATATGTAATGAAGTCCAAGGGACACATGTGGAATGTGAATAGACACATATGGAATTTAATAAGTAATAAATAGAATATGTATAGTCATATAAGTCAAAGAGTCACAAGGAAGCTCAAAGTTCATTATTATTTGTTATAAATAGCTCCTCATAACTCAAACATGGGGCTTGGATTCTAAGGGTCTTTCTTGGAGAAACAAGTTTTGGCTTCATATTCCACTATTGGATACAGTGTTTGATTCATGTAACAGTATACTTGGGACCTTTCACTCTTAATCAAAATCTCAATGAGCCAGCACTTCTTCATACATGTATCATAGATATAGTTGGACTATTATGGCTATGTTTATGGTATATGCTATTTTAATTACATACTAAGTGAATGAACTAATTTGTTTCTTAGATGTGGTCATTATTTAATGGGTGGTGTTATGATTTAATGGTTATTGTTTACTATGTGGACTAATATGTAGGTATTCAACAAGCCTTTCTCTTCTTTCCTGGATCCCCCTTTAGGATGGTACTATTACTTTTCTAAACAATGGATCATTTTCCCTACTAGTTGTGGATCTTCCCTTGTGCACCTTACATTGGGTGTCTCAGAAAGCTCACATACTTGTTGCCCCAAAGAGTTTTTTCATTCTTTTGTGTGTAATCATAACCAAGGCATATCTTTGAAACATTTCCAACGATGGTCAGACTGTATGACTAGATGGGACTTCTACACCAAACATTGTGAGGTCTAATTGGTACTTCACATCGAGGATATCCCCTTACAATGTTGGTGGCATCCAGCACCATCAACATAACCCTACCCTCTACTAAGGTAGAAAGGGGTTAGTTACTAAGTTGACCTGGCCTCCAAGGTTTGAGTTATGGAAATGGGATCTAAATTCTTGATCTTCAACAAACTATTCAAAACTCAAAATGGATAACATTGTTACATTTTTCTCGTCAAGAAATTTCAAACGATATCAAATTATCTTGATCCAACTCCCATATCATAACATAATTCCAATCCAATATTTAGCCAAATAACTACTTGCCAAGTCATTTTGGCCTGCCACATGCTGCCTACGTAGCCTCCATGTGCTTCCCACATGGAATCCCAATCATAGCCCACATGTCAGTTGTTGACCCATTCATGATAGTTAATACCCATAGGATCCCCACTCCACGGGGCTATTATATATAATGTATACATATTATTGCAATATGAGCCTTCATACACATTACCAATCAGTATCCTATTAAACCGAGTGGGGACCTCAAGGCCACTTTATATCGGGGATAAAATACCAAGAGTTTTCCTTCGAGTCCCTTTTCCATAATCTCTAGGATTCCTTCGATTGAAATCATCGAGGTGACAAGGATTCCCTATCCACGTATACTCATAATATAGAGCCCCATCAATTTTCTCCATTGTTCACATTTTGCACTCAAACATATTAGAGAAGGGACCTAATCTTGTGTTGAAATGTGGCAACAAGAATATTCCATTTTTAATTTGTCCTTGAATTAAAATTGAGAATTAAAAGTCGAATTTAGTCTCACCGATTGCTTGAAAAATAATTCATCTTCATCTTGAGTTAAATAGTTGGAGAAATTCAAGTTAGAAGTCTTTCTGAAGTCATGCAATAGTTATCCCTTAAATTAAGGAGATAAGATTGAGTTGTAATTAGTTAGCTCAGATTAGTTGCAAATTGTTTGAGGAACTAATTGTGAGTTCAGTCAGTTAATGCATGCATGCATCCAACTAGTGTACTCCAGATAACTGAAGATTCTCTCATCATTAACTCATGCATGTCTATTCTAAGAAAGACCCAGTTGAGATTAAAGACAGGGACAGCGTACTATCAGTTGCATGAGTTTTCCTATAAACAAAACTCATGCATGCAGAAGGAATTCATTCCTTGAGGATTGCGCAGTTTTACAGGGTGTGGGATCAATGTGAGTGATCAGTGTTACACTTGGTAACAGTAGGATCACCCAAGAGAAACAGCGCAAGGAAATAGGAGATCAGGAGGGCAAAGGAGAAGGTCTTTGTATGTAATTATGAGATATTTCCAACTTGTAATGATAATACAAATAGTGGGGTTTTTAGCTGAGGCTTTCCCCTGAGTATTCTTCTGTGTTTCATGTGCTTTGATTCTTCTCTAGTTATATGTGTTCCGGTTGATCTTGCTCAAATCTTTTAAGCTTCCATTAAATGATTGTAGAAGTAGATTCAAGTATTTTGCTTTAGCTATATTGCATTATCAGGTTGATCTACAATCATAATTTCTACATCTTGTTACGTATTCCCAAGAAAAAATCATGGTGGGATTGTAGCAATCATTGTAGAAAGTCACCAAGGTAGGAGGCTCTAAGGTGACATCACGATCTCTAATCGTCAGGGTGACATGGTGATTCCAATGCATAGGGTCTTCATTTCATTGAATGGGTTCAAGAGTGAATGGAACCACACACCATATCATCCCAAGAATTAAATCTCAAAAGTTCCAAATGAAGACTTCCTTCAAAACCTTTGGGGTAATACTTCCAAGATTCATCCAATGGCGCAGGTTTGACAAGATATTCAACAACCCAAGTTTCCTCCTAGAGTTAGTTTTTTAACTCCAACACATAAATAGGGCATTCCCGCACATAAAGTCCCTAAGAGTTCTATTGCAAAACTCCTTTGGGAATCTCCAGGATGACATCACCCACCCCATCATCACTCTATCCAATGGCTCATCAATAGGCTTCAAGTGCTCATTTCTTGGGGTCTCACCCCTCTGTGTGCTCCACCAATGCATCATCACTTTGGTCTCAATTATAATATATATGAAATATATAAGAATGCATACTTCCCCCCTTTTACAACTTGTATAGGATGACTTATGATATTTGCCCCTCACTCGCACCTATTTCAAGTGGTCCCCCTTATGCCACATCACCTTAGGAGTAAAATCCTGTGGATTACCTTGTGTGCCTCCCATTAAAATTTTTAGGTAAAAATTTCTAGGATGGGAAATAGTCTCATCGCTTGCCATCCTCATTTCCCTGTCTAATGTCGAAGCCTCATTCTTCCTGCACTTGGTCACTGCACAGATCATATGGCAAGTCAAGGTTCAAGAGATTGTTCCCTCTAGGGCTAAATATTTGGCCACAAAATACCTTTGCATGCATAGTATTAAAGTTCCAAGCCTCCACCAATGGGACTTGAAAGTGGCACTCACTTCAATGGTTTATGGGATCTAACCCAACCAAGCATAGCATACATGTATAAATAAACATTATTCGAGCCTTGTAGAGGGCCTTTTCCTTATACACAAATGCTTGTGTAGGGTGAAATCCCTCTTGAGCTTACTATAATATCAGTCTAACCAGACCTTAAATGCATTTATACCATTTTTGCATAGCGAAAGAGTTATCCATCCTAGATCCCATCTTGCAAATTAGGGTTTGATGGCTAATTTAGTTTTACCATAGGCATGCAAAATTTACAAAGATATGTTCATCTCTTTCATACTCAGGCCATCCAGGCCATAATGCATGCTCTGAAAGAACATAGACACTAGCCCATTTTGGGAAGATTTATCTAGGGATTCAACCTCTTTCTTCCACATAGGAAAGAGGGCATCCCGTGTTGATATTTAGATCCATTTATCATCCATTAACATAGAATGCACTCCATATATAATAATTAGATAATTTCAGACATTTAGCTCAGAGATGCATGGCATAAATTCATACAAGAAACCAAGGCATTCAATAATTTCAACCAATACAAGCATGCACCAGCATCACACAGCAATGCAACAGCATTCAGAGGTACACATAAATTTCCACCAAAAAAAAAAAAAAAAATTCTTTAATTTCACAGTTCTCAGCTCGGTGCATCTCATTTCCAATATAGAGAAAAGGGGGGAATTAAGGTGGGACTTCAGTTTTCCACCCAGCCATAGACCTACTGTAGACAAAATCACTTACAGCACTCACCCTCAAGCCAAATCCATGATCTAAGGGGAATTTATTTTTGGCAGACTTAGCAGGAAGCCATCTTCAACACAAAACACATATGACATTGGGTGTTTTGTCGGCTAGTAAAGCACAACATATTGCACAACATTTGGTGGTTTATCAATTGTGTCAAGCACTCTCAGAGTGTTTTATAATCCCACAACAAGCATCCTGTGTGATTTATTAACTCTCTCTCAGCAAGTACCAATTTGCATATGGTTTATTCACGCTAGCTAACACCCTGAGTGGTTTCTCAGCCAGTAATTTGCAAGCATTTATTCCCATTTCCTCTTGATCCTCTTGCACTTATTTCCATAATTTTCCTCTTTTATGGAATCCACCATTCCCTTAGATCATAGCTCTTTCCATCCTTACTCATGAGCTTCACCAAAAAGAGATACAACCCCCACAATGTTGTGCAATTTCTATTTTATCATTTCTTCAGGGTGTCTCTCCATGTTCCTCTGGGACTCTTCCTCTTCTTTTTCTTATTATTTGCACCATAAAAGTAATTAAAGTTGCCTGCTAACGGCACAATAGTTTATCTTTCCTCTTCCCTCTTAGATTATGGATATGTAGTCCCACTCTTTAGGCCATTACATGAAATATACTCTTTTATAATGTCAAGTATCATTACATTACAAAAATTAGGGGGGAACATAACAAGGGAGTTGCATGTACATAGAACAATATGTTGCATTTGAATGCCCTGTGCAATGCAGTAACTTTTGAATTTATTTTTCACATATTCACATCTATTATTTGTTCTTAACCTTTGCAATTGGTGTCCATATTGTTTTTCTATAGGGACCTTGTAGGCCAAGAACAAATCAAAAACTTCACTCTTAATTTTTTTTAAATGAACCTAAGTGTGTCTAGAGAAGTCATCAATGAAGTTAAGGAGTACTTGAACCTAGACAGGAAGAATAAAGTAGACCACATATTGTGAACAAGTTATAGAGGGATTGAGACATGCCAAGAGGCACGTTTGTCAAAATCGTCACAATGATGCTGTTTGAGAACACAACCAGCACAAATACTATCTCTACAAGAAAGGAGAGCAATACTAATCACCATATTCTTGTTGCAATGAGCGATAGTTTAGATGACCAAATTGTTCATGTCAAAGTTTGCTCAAATTATCATTGTAAACAATAAAAACTAAGAAAACACATTGTGATGTAACAAAAACACATTATTTCATATATAATTTAAATAATGAAAACTATTTTTCTTGATTTTTTGTGAAATATCTTTTTGGTGTGAATATTTCTTTCAAAATCCCAAAAAATTACACTTTTGGCTTTGGAAAAAACCACTAAAAAAATAATGCATTCCATGTTACTCTATTTTTTGAGCTGCACAAGTCAAACCCCAAAATTCATTGGATAGCAGTATCGACATGAATGCATTTTCATAATCCTTTGGTCATGCTTATATGATCCTTTCCCATCTGATAACACAACTTTAAAGCAATGGTAACAGTGGTTAATGGAAAGATTATTGTCATTCAATATCAAAAGGAATATTTCAAATATTTTTTAAATACCTTCCAATATTCGATAGCCTAATATTGGAGAAACTCCATATTGGTTATCGACGGTTTCTATCAAAACAAAAACTTATCTAGACTTTGATACAATGATACAGCGATATGACACCTCAGCATGCATGTTGTACCAATGATGACATGTCATCCAACTCATGGAAATGCTAACATGTTGAAAGACATGTGTCACTTAAATTCTTCCTCTTCATTAAGTGACTTGGTTTATTCCAAATGACACGTGTCATTTAAGTGGAATTGCCACATCATTTGTGATAATGTGATGATTAAATCACTTGAGCAGTACATATCAAAAATTGCCATATGATTTGTGTTTAAACGCCATAGCACAATATTTCCTCGATATCCAATATATGTTAAATAGTATGAGATTTGGTTAATCAAAATTATTTTGAGCAATAAACATAATTAATAAGGAGATTGATAAATTGTTTTTCCATGCGAAGTTAATGGTTTTTAGCTTCAAAGTTTTCTTTATGGGTGGCTATAAAATAAATAAATATGGGATATCCTCGTGATAGATTTCACTTGAATGCACATTAAAAGAAATCTCTTATATTTGATATAAGATATTGACTTACCGGATAATATGAAACATATTATCTAGAGCACTCAATTTCGATACCTGACATCATTATTGAGCTTAATCTTGCTTTAAGTAGAGATTAACATTAATTATTATGCATCTCAATAAAATGAAATGGATTGTAAATTACATTATGGTGCTGTGAATCTAACATTGGGATATAGCAAAGTTAAGTTTCATAATGAGTAATTAATAGTTTGAAAGAGATTCAAATTAGCAATGGTTTCAATCTGAGAAACTCTTTGATTTTTTCATTTGAATGTTAGCTTAGTATGTTAATAAGAACCATATAGGTTATTTCTTCTATTTTTCACTAAGGTAAGTTTTTAATCTTTTAAAGCTAAATTTCATTTTTTTTTCAAAAGGCATGCTTATGAATGTGTTTCTACTCAATTATGCAGATTGTACAACATGGCACCCAAAAGAGTTGGAAAGTAATCAAAACAACTCAAAGCGAAAGAACCTAAAGATGGAGAGGCCAAAAATCCAAATTAAACTTTGTTTTATATACCGCTTATGAGCTTGGACGATACAGTAATGAAATCCATGATTTCCATGAGAGGGGAGACTTATTAGATGAGTATGTGGAAGATGTAGATGGATATATAGATGTTCAGCACTTGACTCTTCAGAAGATCGCAGTGAGACTTGCTCTTGTTCCTTACACAGATCTGGTGCAATGGAAAATTAGTCACATTGACATCAAAACTAGAACTAATGTTGACAAAAAAAGGCAGGTCATTAGGTTGTTCAAACCAGAATATATTGAAGTCATCTACAAGGTACCTAAACCCGAAACAAATTTTGATCATGGATTCATAGCGAACGGGGTTAAGCCTATTAATGTGAGATTTTGGGGTTTATTAAAGAATGGTAGTGGGGTGAGGATAGTTTTCACATGATAGATAATAATCTATATCCTACTAATAAATTGAGAAGACCTCCAAGCATGATTGTTACCATGTTATGTAGGATATTTGGGGAACAAAATCCATCACCTTAAAACAAATTGGGTTCTCCTCATACACTAGGTCTTGGATAAGGGAAGAATCTTTAACTGGTCATTCATTCTGTCCAACAACCCAAAGAAACAAACTAAGAGATTTGTGCACCTCTTGGGTTTATCCCACAATTCTTTTGTAGGCATTGTTTTCATTGATGGCAAAGGAGTAGCAAGATAGATCACCAAGAGAGGCATCGTTATGATACCTTTTGTTATCCTTGCTTGAAAGAAGTATGGTCACCATATGTGTGTAAGGAGGTGAAACTAAAAATGGAAAAGGAACAGCAAGAGTTGCAAGGTATGCTATATATGCTAGAACTATTGACAGTAGAAAAAAGGAACAACAAAAGCAAGCAAGGAGTTGAGCTTGTAATTCAAGGACAAAGAAGAAAAGGAGTTGCAAGTTGTGATCCAAAGGGTGATGGAAAATGTTGTTGAGAATGTTACTTAAGGATGGATTTGATGCTTGATATGGCTTGATGCATTGTACATGGATCTATGAGAAATGTTGCAGAGATCAGTGTTGAAGAGGTGTTGCAAATACGCAAAGGCAAATGAAAAGACATGATGCTAAGACAATGGAAATATGTTGGTGACAGTAACATGCTTGTTTGACAGAGGTATTGTGATGTTAGCTTTATATTGTTGATTGGTGAGTATATGTTGCTTCAAGTGACAAGACTATGTTGTTGACAAAGGGTTGTTGAATATATTGCATGGGTTAGAGGTATGTGCTTGCATATATTGCTATGGTATTGAGCTAGTTATGGTGCAGAAATATATTGTGCGGATATGATTGTTGAGTTGATTTACTTGAAGAGGTGGCATGAAGAATTTGTGATGCATTAATGGAAAATGTTGTTGTTGATCATGAAGTATGAATGCTCATTTATATGGTCTTATGTTATCCCGTTAAAGTTACATGAACTTGGCATTATGTTGGTGTATTTAATCGTTACAAGTAGCTGAAAAAAAAATACTAGGTGGAGCATTTATTTGTGTTTTTAATATTCAAAATCTGAAAAAGGTGTGAAATGAATTGGTGGAATGCAAAGAGGCAAGGTTGTTTAGTTAATATTCTTGTGTGGAATATTAATATCCAACAAACTATATTTACAAAAATATGTTTTTTTTAAAGGTTGAAGTGTTAGAGAGTCAGAGAAAGTGAGAGTTGATTGAGGTGTTATTCATTAGTTACCTGGCACATATATATAGCTGATGTGAAGTAGATTTGAAGAGATGAATAAGAAGAGATAGAGATGGAGGTATGCAAATTTATAGATCAGGTAAACCAACATGTTGTTTCTTGTATGTTTCAAGGATTGTAGTCTCCTTTCAAGTTGCATATTGATAAATAATAGGTTGGATCTTGTTGAGGTAGTGTTGTAGCAGCTGCACCACCCTCCATAATTTTGGCTTACACTCAAATTTTGGAGCCTTCCTTGGTATTTTCCTTGATTGTTGCAAACACTTGAGCTTGTTTCACAAGATTTCCCCAAGTTCTTTGAACCCTTTTTCTTGTCGGATTAATTGTCTCCTTTTGGCATGTTTGAATGATATGTCGTATTTACGAAACTTTTCTTGTGGTTTCGAAGGTTGGTCTTTGTGTATACGAGTTTTCCTAGTCATGTAAACACTTGTCTCACTCATATAAAATTCTTGAGCCCCATCACACAAGTGTCATCACGATCATCCAAAGGTCTATCTCAAGTGTCGCACTTGTCACTTCTTGTCATGAGACAAACACACAGAGGGTAATGCTTTGTCTTTTTGTTCCAGTGGTCTATGTTGTTGTGTCATCAAATTATGCTAAGTGTGTCATCACAGTTCAAGTTTATCATGACTCTATCTTCCCCCTGCACTTAGCCATTTTCAGAAAATCTTCCCGACCAGGCAACTTGGCTTCATCGGGCTCCGACTCAGTTGTGCACTACGTAGTCTCATCCCTCATTGATCTAACCTTTCTACCTAGAACTGTGCAATGCATAGTCACAGTCCTCCGAGGTTGTTGTAATGTGCAATCCCAGAGCCTAGCAACCTTCCTTGACCCCCAGAATTGTGTAGTTGTGCCTCCCATTTTGCCTTGAACTGCGCACTTCACACTTTCAGTCCTCAATATTTTCCCTTACCTACCATAACCCCGCAATGAGTAGAGATCCCATCCTCCCTTGGCCTCCAGAACTGCGCAGATGTGTCCTCCAATGTCCTTCCCTCAGCAAGAGCTCACTATCCTCAAGAATTGCGTAGATTTGTCCTCCAAGTCTCTCTTCTACCCTGTCCCCCTTACCTCTGAAAACTGCGCAGAACTGACCTCTCAAGGCCTTATCCTACACCAACCAATGCTTGCTTGAACTGCACAAACCTGACTCTCAATGGCCTCTGAACATTTTTTCTTCCTGGTGGGGACTGTGCAAAAGTTCCTCAGTCAAGCCTGAGTTGCACTTTGCATAGTATCAATGATCAAGCTCTCTCCCTGTCACCTGGAATTGTGCAATGCATAGTTACCGGGCCCTCTCTCCCATCTTACCACTTGTCCTAGGCTCAATTCATGGATAATAATGCATCATCTTAGGATAGGGATTTTTTGGATTGATTTCGTCCTGTCATGAGTGAATTACAGGAATGTGTACACTATCAAGTCATGGTGAGATGATGAAGAAGGAGAAGAAGGACAGAAGCATGCCTAAAGACTCACTTGTAGTTGAACGGACGGGTGGACCTACCAAGAAAAATCAAAAGGAACAAAAATGTGCAACCACCTTCCAAGACCGAAGACCATTGAAGACCCTGCATCATCAAGTTATGTGGAGGATAAGAGAAATCATATCCAAGAACACATTTATCACTCAACGACAATGACAGCTTGTCATTGCCACATCTTCAAGCCAGTCCATGTCATCAGTGTCATGTCAAGTCGTGTCATGATTTTTCATATGCCACATCACTATTATTGACCATGTATATTGTAAATCAAATGTATTATAAAGTGGAAGTCCAATGGAAGAGTCATGTAAGTTGAAAAGTCATAGGAAATTGAACAGTCATGAGGGTATTCAGGCAGTCACAAGGGGTAAGCATCAACCCTTGGTTATATATACCCCCTCATTATACAAGCAACAGGAATTTTCACCTTGGCTCCTCCCGCAAGGCATTAGAGAGATTGGCTTGTTCTTTGAGGAGAAAGGAGTGGCTCCAATGTCCCACTATTGGGGCTAGTGATTTACAATGTAAATATGTGTCTTGGAACTTTTGCTAAATAATAGAAGCATTTTAAGTCCAATGAGTTCTTCATGGATGACTTATGAATGTTTGTAAGTTGTGAACATTTGTATTTCATGTTTGCTTTTACATGTACTAAGATAGTTGAACAATTTCAATTATTTTAGTGCTTATCTTGTTGAAAATGTGTTGTCATGGTTGTCACTGTTGTCTCATCCTTGTAGACTATTCCGCGGGACTAGACATACCTTTCTTTTCTTATCGGTTATAATGACTATAACATCCATTGTGGACTATTTTGTTGGATGTTAGATGGATCTTCCCTTGTTCATTGGTTGTAACAATTGTCGCATCCGTTGTGGACTATTTTGCTGGATGTTGGACAGGTCCTTTTGGTTCATGTGTGTCTCTTCCTGTATGGTACTATTACCTCTCACTTAGAGGCTCACTTTTCTTCCCCCTTTTTGTAGCAAGAGAACCTACACACAATTGTGTTGCACACTCACTAGGCACACTCACCTTGATTTCCAAAGATACCATTGCATCACCCTCTTGTGCTGACAGCTAAAGTTAAGGCAAATTTTTAAGGATTTGGCAATCAGGCCTTTATACCGGATGGGACTCCTACAGTAAACAATGTGAGGTCTCATTGGGACTTCATATCGGGGAAATCCCCTGAATGTTGGTGGGTCTAGCACCATCAACATTATGGCACTAGAAGGAGGGAAGCCAGTATTTTTTGGTTGATTGTCCCACCAAGCCCACTAAGCCATCTTGTATTGAAGGTAGCAACATTCATTCTATCTCCCCTACTCGTAATTCTGAAGTTGGTAACTCTTCATCGCCCAATCCTGAATGTGAAATCCAGTATCATCAATTTCGGACCATCCATCCCATCACCCATCAGTTTTAGAAAGTTGTTGGGTTGATTCCGGGAGTAACCAATCTTCCATATTCTCAAAAGAAGAGCAAGACCACCCCCAGAGGAGTAGTGGCCTCGTCCGTTGAAGAAGAAGTCTTTGCCACTCTTGAAGAACTAGCAGGCGCTATGGAAAGGGAAGAAGACCCTCCACTCTTTCAAGGAGGAGAAGGAGGTCACCCCTTACTCTCGGGTTCTAATTCTATCAAGACGGGCAGAGAGGAAGAAGAAGAAAAGAAGAACCATCAGATTAGGAAGAGGAAGAGGAGTAAAACAAAGAAGAATACATGGTAGAGAAAAATCTAGATTGGATGACTCGAGGACCACTGGTGCTTCCGGGTGTCTTGCACAAGATTCCAAGGCACACATAGAAGCTCCTGAAAAAATATGACTCTGACAAGACAGTGAAGGTTGAAGTTCACATGGATAACTTCTACCTACATCTGCAAACACTTGAGGTACGTTACGATGTTGTTGCGTGTAGACTTTTTCCATGTACCTTGGATGGTAGAGTTGTTGTATGGTAGCATAGCCTTCCTCCAAACTCCATCCAAAATTGGATGGCCTTCAAAAGGATCTTTCTTGAAAATTTGCTAAATATAAGACCCCTACCATGTTATTAGAGCTTGGTAGTCTTAAGATGGAGCAGAAGGAAAAATTAAAATATTTCAATCAGAGGTTCAATCACATCTTGAACAATTTTTTGGACGAAACAAAACCTCATCACTCCATCACCATAGCCTACTACACTTCTGCCTTTCCAACAAGTATTGCGTAGTTTGTAAAGAAAACTATGAAACGTACATTGACAAAAAAAATATAAAGAGGCTATTTCCGTTGAGAAGGACTTGTGTGCTATTGGAGTCATCACAGATGATGAGTCAATAAAAGACTCCAAGGAAAGGGATAAGAGGCCCCAGGCCTCCATGACCAAGGCTAAGGAAAAGGAACTGAATGATCTTGAAATCCTAACGCGTCCCGTGAAATCCTTGACCACTGAAATGGCTAAACTCAAACAAAGGACAAGTGAGACTACCATGAGAAACAAGCCTACCAAGTTCATGCTTAGAAGGAATTCTTCTTCTGGCAACAGCAGTAATCAGCCGGAAAAATCTATGCAGAGTTCCAATGTGGTTCTGAACATTGAGAAGATTTGCATGGAGTTGTATTGCATGTTTCATAATGAACATGATTTGGAAAAGATGTGCCCACATTCGAACTAGATTATGAGAAGAATGGTTGCACAGTTTTTTGACTCATTCATGGTTGAGGAGCAGGCTAAGCCCAATGAGGAGAAGGAAGAAATTGTTGCAATTGATGAAGCTCCAAGCACTAGGCATGCAGTGAACATGTATCATTGCATTCTCATAGCCTAGAAAATTCTTGTTGATAAGAAGCCTCTCAGTGATAGTCCATCCCAAAAGCAGAGTAATTGATATAAATTGAGAATTCAAGGGCCGACCACTGTGATTGAGGTGTCGAAATAGAAATTCAAAGAAAACTTGTTAAGAAAGCTCAATCCTCTGGAAAACTCAGCGCAAAACACTCAGAGAAAGTCCGGGAAAACAGTTCCAACGAAAAGTGTTTCCAACAACAGTAAAGGTAGAATTATCCCTTTGGAAACCACAAACTCAGTTCCATCCCCAGACACCTCAAACATTCTTCCCGCTATAGATTATAACATTGTAGAGGATATGAAGAAGGCTCATGCAAATATATCCTTGTTTTAACTTACAAAGATCACGATCCAGCGTGACATCCTTCTACGGGCACTTGGACAAAATTCTACCAGCAATGCGACCTCTTTAGTCAAGGGATCTAGTAAGTCTCTTAATGCTCTCGCATTTTTACTCAATGCACTCATGATGGAAGCAAACACATTCTTCCCACCATTCTTATTAACATTTGAAATATTCAACTTCAGTGTACACAATTTCTTGGTTGATTCTGGTGCATCAGTGAATGTCATGCCACTATATATGGCCAATAATGTCAATGTTAAATGGGACAAGACCAATGCACATATCATTCAGCTGGACAGAACTCATGTGCAGGAAATTGGTGAGCTTAGGGATGTCATCATCCAGTTATCATCTGACAGGTGAGTTCACTAATGTATCAATATAATGATTGTGGACATTTTGGAAGCATACAAAGTGTTGTTGAGCAAAGACTGGTCAAGGAAGCTTCAAGGATACTTTTCCACAGACTAGTCACACTCATGGCTTCTGTATATGGGTGGGAACAATTAGATCCAGGTAGAGTTAGAGAGATACATGAAGCACACGGTGACTCCCTTGAATGGGAATAATGAGCCAATGACTTTCGTAGAGTTATTATTTGGAAATTATTTTATGGAAACACTGTTGGGGTGCTATCTTGCAAGCCATCCTCGGTTCCACTAGATGCACAGTTGGATCTCCTTCTATGTCCAGCTGGTGATAATGAAGTTTGTACAGTTAGTAGTAGTAGTAGTAGCAGTAGTAGTAGTACTAATGCAACAAGCAATCCCTATACATATGATATGTGGACAATGTACTTTGACGGATCCAAGACACATGAGGGATATGGAGCTGGTTTTGTTTTAATAGACCCATTGTAGAGAAAACACTTGATCTCTAGTCGCTTGGAATTCGAGTGCATGAATAACGATGCAAAATATGAAGCGCTCGTCTTGGGCTTGCAGAAGGCCATTGACCTCAACATTGTTGTTCTGAAACTGGCAGGTGACTTTGAAATCATGGTGCATCAAGTACGTAACACTATACATTGTGTGTCACAACCTATTAAGAGTATCAACAAGAGGTATGGAGACTCATCTCTCGCTTCCAAGCTTTCAATATTATTTTAGTACCAAGAATGTGTAATGCAGTTTTGGATGCCTTGGAAAACGTAGCTGCTAGGATGTTATCTTTAAGCGATGGATTTTCTATTGAAATTGTGTATAAACCATCCATCCCATATAACATAATACTAACTTACATTCTTTTTATAACAACCAATAGATACTGTACTTTATGGTGAACGTTGACATATTCAAATATGTAGTGATCGACTAGGACATGCACGAATAGACACTGCAAGACATAGCCAGTGTAAGCAAAGGAAACCTCATCCTTATGGGTGTGGTATCACTTGAAATTTTGTATGTTCTACAAAACCGCTTCAGGGGACCTATGAATGCCAAGACCCACAGTTCTACGTTGGCACACGAACAAATCAACCTGGTAATTGAGAAATATCCAAAATACGTCAATATCAGTACTTGTCGCACACCACAAGAGCAGCAAACCTTCATCTACTTATTCAAGCAATACCATGTTGTCTTCATGTAGACATACGATGAACTCAACACTTATGACATGCAAATCATCTAGCATGTGATACCGATCAAGGAAGGGGCCAATCCATTTCAGCAGAAATTAAGGAAAGTTCACCCAACGCTTGAGCCCCTCATACAGAAGGATTTGAGAAAACTGTTCCATGCTCGGATCATTTACAAGGTGCAACATTCAACGTGGGCATCAAACTTAGTCCCTGTGAGAAACAAGTCCTGGGAGATTCACTTGTGTGTAGATTTTCGCAATCTCAATCGCGCCTTGGACAAGGATAATTACCTAGTGTCGTCAATGGAGCAAATATTGCAAAAAGTATATGGCGCTAAAATTTTTTCTTTGCTCGATGGATTTTCTGGTTACAACCAAGTTTTGGTAGTGGAGCCTGACAGATTAAAAACTATGTTTTGGAAAAAGTGGGGCACATTCACATTTCAACGAATGTCGTTTGAGCTAGTCAATGTTGGTGTGACATTCCAACGTGCAATGGACATCACCTTTCATAGGCTTATTGGATAGAGCATAGTGGTCTACCTTGATGACGTGACAATATTTTCCAAATAGTAGTCAAACCACCTACACCATCTAAAGAAGATTTTTGAGCGATGTTGTAAATACGAGATATCCTTAAATCCCAAGAAGAGTATTTTTGTAGTGTCTGAAGGTAACCTCCTCAAACACATCATTTATAAAAGTGGGATCAAGGTAGATCTTGACAGGGTTTGGAAAATCACATAGATTCCCCACCCAGTGGACAAGAAAGCCATGCATTCTTTCTTGGGTAAGATCAACTTCCTTCGAAAGTTATCTTTGACTATGCTCATATTGCTAAACAAATACAGGAGATGATCAAGAAAGACGAAATTTATAAATGGGATAAGACAGAAAAGGATGTGTTCACCCATATCAAGCAATCTATAGCATAAACACCTGCATTGTATAACCCAGACTTCAGTAAAGACTTCTTGCTCTACACTTTTTCTTCTAACACATCTCTTGCTTGTATGCTCACTCAAAAGGATGAGTTGAACAATGAATGGCCTACCTCCTTCATGAGTGCAAGCCTACAAGGACCAAAGCTCAACTACCCCATTGTGGACAAACAGGATTATGCAGTATACAAGGCAGTAAAGCACTTCATACCCTATCTATTAAAAAATTGTTGTATTATCTTTGTTCCACACCCAACAATTATATCGCTACTTGTTCAGCAAGTGTTGGGTAAAAGAACGGAGAACTGGATGACAAGATTACAAGAATATTATCTTGACATTAAGCCAATTCACACCATCAAGGGCCATGGTTTTTTCCAGTTAGAAGTGGAAACAGTAAATGTCAAAAAGGAAGAAGAAGAGCTCGCGGGATGGGAGCAAGAAATTGAAAGGTACCACGTTGAGCGAGTCATCCCCACTACAGACAAAATCTCTTGGTACACGGATGTGCGCCAATACCTTGAGCATGGCATTGTGCCCTCCCACTTCTCTACACGAAAAAAGAGGGCACTTAGACTCAAATCATTTTCATATCAATTGGTGCATCAGGTGTTGTTCAGAACTTATCACCACAATGGAGTATTCCTTAGCTGTTTGGAGGCACACAATTCAGAAATGGTTTTATGTGATCTCCACGATGGACCAGCGAAAGGACACTTCGCAGGAAATACTACAACACATAAGGTCATGTGGGCCATCTTTTACTAGCCTACATTATTCAAAGATTCTCATGCTTATGCCCACAAGTGTTTGATCTATCAAAGGTGTGCCAGCAGAAATCAGAAGTTAGCAGCCTCGTTGCAGCTCATTGCAGTGGAATAATTGTTTCAACAGTGGGGCTTGGATATCATTGGGGAAATTTCCCACACTCATCAAATTAGCACCTCTATATCCTAACTGCTACAAATTATTTCATGTGGTGGATAAGGCATTTCCCTAAAACAAGTGAACGATCAGGAAGCCATCAGCTTTCTGCAACAAAATATCATCTCCATGTTCGACAATCCTACGTCACTTGTTTTTTAAAATGCAACATTCTTTTCCTCATTAAAACTTTATGATTTTTCATTAGAAAATGGAATTATCTTGAAACATTCTGATAATTATTAGTCGCAGGGAAATTGTCTTGTTGAATCCACGAACACGAACCTCATATGTATCATAAAAAAAACCATATTCTCTTTATAGCAAAACTGGCACTCCACTTTGGTGAATGCCTTATGGGCTGACCAAGTCATGCCTAAACCTTCTCTGAACACCTCCCCTTAATTCTTGTTCTATGGAAAAGAATCCATCATCCCGCCGAACATCTACTTTCCTACTCTCCAACTATCCCAAGAATCCCAAGGCAAGCCATATCTTTTGGTTCAACGTAGGATGGACGCTTTGCACAAGCCACTGGAAGAAAGGTTGAAAGAAAAAGAAAAAATTTCACTTTACCAGAGTCATATCAAGAGATGGTTTCATAGAAAGTCTATAGGGAAGAATATTTTTAGTGTGGGTGACTTAGTCTTGAAGTGGGACAAAGGCCACGAGGACAAAGGAAATCACACTAAGTTTCATTCCCGGTGGATTGGTCCTTACACAGTCCATCAAAATATTTTCCAACACACATATCGTCTTCAATCACTTGACAGGAAGATTGAATCTCTCCCTGTAAATGGCTAATACTTAAAAATATTTTCAATGAAGATCTGGGGCTACGCCCCGCTCTATGTACATAGTATTTTTTTGTTTGTTGTTTATGTCTTTGCTTCATTTTTGTGTTATTTTGTTATATGAATAAGTGTTGTGCCTGACTGTGTTGCAGCTTCTAAGTGTGTGTGTGGTTGAAGCTCAAAGAGCCTTGTGACACTACAGTGCTTGGCTAGTCTTATGTTTGTATTCCTTGTGTTGGTTGCATCTTTTGGTCGATGAAATTCTGACTAAAAACACTATCCACTTGTAAGGAGAGTTTTGGTCCAGCCAATAACCCGTGTATAGTCTAGAAAATTCATGCCTACACTAAGTTTTATGCTTTGGTGTTTTCAAGCCTATCCAACTAGTATAAATGGAGAAGGGGAAAATCTAAATGAGCAAACCTAAATTAGAGTTATTGATATGCTTCTATGAAGTAGCAACCTCTCCTTCTCTCAATAAGTCAGGATCCCTCTTTTGCCCCAAAATAAATAAGTGTTTATGCACAGTTCTCTTTAAATAAATAAATAAAGGTGAAAGAAGAGAAAGGCTTCTTGTGCAGAGAAGTGAAGTAAGAAACTCAGTTGGGTTACTATCCAAGCTCACTGGAAATGGAGCAATTTTTGTGTTACTGCATGACTCCTCCAGGATATTGTCCAAGTCTGCTGGCAGTAGAGCAACACCAAAGATGAAAAACTATACTCTGGAAATCTTAAGCTAGCGAGCTAAACTACCATTCCCAACTCTAAACATTGTCATTATGTTGAATCTTATGTTGTGTTCAACTGAGAAGGTATAGAGGGGACCATGTCTTCACATGGGGTAAGTGGGGAAGCCAAAGTAATATTCACGATGAATCAATACTCCCTGAAGAACCAAGGCCCTGCACAGAATAAACTAACCAAGACAGAGAAGCTAGAATTCAACCAATGTGTCGCCAAGTGTTGTAGCGGCTGCAACACCCTCCAAAGTTTTGGCTTGCACTCAAATTTTGGAGCCTTCCTTGGTCTTTTACTTGATTTTTGCAAAAACTTAAGCTCATTTCACGAGCTTTCCCCGAGTTCTTTGAACCCTTTTGCTTGTTAGATCAATTGTCTTCTTTTGGCATGTTTGACTAATATGTCATGTTTGTGAACCTTTTCTAGTGGTTTTGAAGGTTGGTCTTTGTGTATATGAATTTCCCTAGTCGTGTAAACACCAATCACACTCATACATAAAGTCATGAGCATTGTCGCACAAGTGTTGTCACGGTCGTCCAAAGGACTATCTCAAGTGTCGCACTTGTCACTTCTTGTCATGAGAGAGTCACATAGAGGGTAATGCTTTGTCTTGTTTTTCCAGTGGTCTATGTTGTCGTGTCATCAAAGTATTATAAGTGTGCGATAACAGTTCAATTTTATCACGATTCTATCTCCCTCTCGCACTTAGCCATTTCGAAAAATCCTCTTGACTAGGCAACTTAGCTTCACCAGGCCCTGATTGAGATGTGCACTGCACAGTATCAACCCTCATTGATGTGACCTTGCTACCTAGAACTACGCAATGCACAATCATTGTCCTCCAATGTTTTTTTACTGTGCAATCCCAGAGCCCAGCAGCCTTCCTTGACTACCAAAATTGTGCAATTGTGCCTCCTAGTCTACCTTGAACTACGCACTTCGCACTTTCAGTCCTCAAGCTTTTCCCTTTCCTGCTAGAACCCCACTATGCATAGAGAGCCCAGCCTCCCTTGGCCTCCAGAAATGCGTATATGTGTCCTCCGGTGTCCTTCCCTCAGCTAAATCTCACTATCCTCAATAACTGCACAGATTTGTCCTCCAGGTCTCTCTACTTCCCATCCCCCCTTGCCTCTGAAAACTGCACAGAAATGACCTGTCATGTAAAGAAATTTCATAAACAACTAAAACACTCATAAAAGAAATAGCAGAAATATACCCAAACTAGACACTTTGTGCTTTCTTTAATGTACTCACTGAATGTACTGATTTTAAAAAAGGAAGGGTGTCGAACACTGTCGATAATGCACCCAAGAGACAAATCACAAGTTCAATCTTGATGACTCTATCAAAGACTTACCTGACTTAATGTATTCGCCTTAACATGTCAAATTAGGGTGTCGATTTCAATCGAGAATACACCCTTACAATTCAACTCAATTTGACTTTGATTACAAATCAAACTTACAAATTATGATTTGCAAGTTACAGTTTTGTATTGATCTTATTAAAAAATGGTGCAAGTGCATTTTCCAAAAAATTGTTGTTGAATTGATGTAAATGTTGTTGACGTAGATGACAGCTTCATTAACTTGTTTGGATGTTGATGTAGAATCGTCTTTGACAACTTGATTATGTATTGCTACTTCTTGATTGTTTGTAGTTCGCTTGATTACTTAAGCTTGAATTAAAATGATTATGTGCATGAAATTCGCTAATATGTTGTGTGCTACATGTATACCATATTAGAAGGATGCCACATAAAGGTTAGTGTCAAAACTAGACACAAAACAAAAACAATATCAAGAATCATGCACGATAACAAACACTCTCACAGTGTACCTAAGATCCCCTTATTCAATTTCGAGCAGATCTATGACACTTCAACACCACACAAAAATTATGTCTTTGTTAAGTATTTGAGTACATCAACCTTTCGTATCTCTCCATTTCAAATATCAACTTACCAAGATTTTTTATCTCTCCAAAAATACCTACCTGAATCAAGCTTTAGTTCTTCACAATCTTGAAGTGTCTGGAAAATTTTATACATACATCACTTTGGAACCCTAGAAAATGCAGCAAAGACAATAGGCCTTTCCCTTCTTTCAATTTCCTTTAAAATCTCATAAAAAACAATCAATGCCAAAGATGTTGCTTGGCCAAGGAAAAACATATTCAAGATATGTGAATGGCAGACAAATGAATCCCATCCAAGGGACCGATAAAGGTGAACGTAAGGCTCCAAGTGTCGTCGTTTGTTGAACATCCACGTTGTTGATTATGTGCATTCATGGGGACCTCTCCTCAAGGATGTTTCACGACTGGATGCTACTAATGAGGACAATGCCACCATAGTTGCTTTAAAAATACAAGACCAGTTAGCAAGAGTAGATTATGAGTGACCAACATAAACTTGGTCTGATTTAGAGAACTTAACTGAAGCAGCGAGTAATAATGTGGACTTTTACAATTTCTTCATTGACTCAGTAGCTGATAGTGAATCTACAGTAACAGTCAATTTGGAAAATATAAATAGTGAGTCTCCTACACATTACTCATGATACTTGTCCGCCAAGAAGAACTCCGGAGGATCAAAATCATAGCCGTTTGACTTTCCAGCATTCATGAATGGTGTGATCCGTAAAAAAAATGAAGATTATCCCAAAGAGTGTACAATGGGATGGTTAAGGAGATATCGTTCTTACAAAGCTACAAAATGACTTCATGAAGGATATAATCTATCAAGTGAATGCGCTCTTATCTCGGGGTGTACATGTAACCATTTACAATGGCCAGGTGGATTTGATCTATTCAACTAAAGGAATAGAGGCCTGGGTTCAAAAGTTGAAGTGGAGAGGATTGAGAAAATTCAACGCCAGAAAACGCACTCCACTCTATTGCAGCAGTGGAAACATAACAAAGGGATTTGTGAAGAAGTACAAGAATTTGCAATTCTTCCAGAAATTAACGCCGACAGCTATACTATACAAAGGATGAGGTACCTGTACCTGAAAGCTCATGGAAGATTGTTGCCTTTAGATCTGTAAAACAATGCAAAATAAACAATTGTATAGTGTCAAGGCTCGTTCAAATGGCGCGTTCAAGCGGCATTAGGCATGTCTTTCATTTTACAAGAGGAGCACGTAACAATTTTGTTGGATGCTGAAGCAGGTCTGAAACACCAAAACCGAAGTCTTCATTCCAAGCAAATCTACACATTCCTACATTCAAAATTTGTTCCTTTGCTAGACATTTAAAGACTCCTTTTTATTCATCACTCTATCTCAGGTTATGGAAGGGCTGATATGTGTAGCAAAATATTTTGATTTGGATCAGTTAAGAAGAGATTTCATGCCACAGGCACCCTGGGCATGGCTGCAAGAGACCTTAAACAATCAACGCTTTACTGATTCATGCATTCATAATTTGTTTATTGTCAAATTTCAGTCAAAATGTACGTTGGAAGCAGATTGGTTGCACGAGGAACTCATCAATTCCTGTCATTTCTTCGACGCTTGAATACCTAAATATGCCAGTGGAAAATGGGGACGTTTTCTTTTGATAACGTGCAGAAATCTCCATATGTTTCCTAAAAAAGTCCATCTGGTTTCTGCGGCAATGGTGTCTTCTCCAATTCACTTGTTCCTTTGCACCTTTTATAAAAACTAAGTCGTATTTGTTGGCCTCCTCACCTCCCACTTCAACACTCGGTTGCTTAGAATTATATTCAACCAAATAGATTAGTTGCCAATTTTTTCTCGCTTTCAGATGTTCTCATTATATCATCTTCCTCTTCCATATCACTGAAAAAACATCTTCACTTGAAAATATCTTCCAAATCACTGAAAGAACATATTCACTTGAAGATTGTATTGCACCAGGAATCCCACAGTAAGAATCCTCACTGAAAGAACATCCTCGTGGAGAGCAATGTGGATCCCATGGTGAAAATCCACAATGGGGTAGTTTTGAACAATGGATTTCTTCCTGTTGTTGGACACTTCACTAGATAGCAATGTCCTCCAACAGAAAGGCTTGGGCAGCATTGTCTCACCCAAAAATCTATGCAAGCCACTCTTTGTGGATACTTGGTAAATCCAACAGCCACAACATTTTATACATCATGTTTCACACCTCTCACATCACAACTTTCCATGCATCTTCGATATGAAAATCACAATTTAACACGACATGATCTAATCGACTTCATGTACCTGGCAACATCTAACTTCCTTAACAATGATGGGCATCACACTCGCCCCTGAAGCATCTATGTTGTTCCTCACACTCTCAATGTAATTTTCAAACAATGATACCACATGTAGAATAATAAATAAAATTAACACACATAAAAAATACCAAAAAACATAGAAATGTCGTAAAAGGCTTCAACCTCACTGTATTCCTCTCATGATGTAATCCAATGTACAAATAAATACATCAGGAAGTTTGTCTCAATATAGTACGTCTACCTTGAACACTATGGTTGATAAAATATCTCAACAATACACTAATCTAGGAGCCTAACTAGTTGGAGAGAATCTCTCAACCAACTAGGTCTAAACTGAGTCCTAACCATGAGGAACAAACTCAATCTAGAAAGGTAGGATTAAATCCTAACTTTCATTATTTTAATTAATTTAATTATATGGACTTAGAATTTTTTTAGCATATGAGATTGAGGCTTACATCATGGCCTTATTGTAGGTTTTAACCCGGTACAGAAATTACCTGCATACGAATTCTAAGAACATAAAATAAA
>APFE030821810.1:0-10455 GCA_000404065.3 Pinus taeda
AGGAGAGAAGCCTCCACATGTTCTACCAAAGTATGCCACGAAAAAGCTAGTCATGCAAGAGGTCTCATATCACCTCTCCACAAGGTTATCATCAGGAATTCACAGGAAGAATAAGGCACCATGGCTAGATTTTCCTTTCTGAATTGAATTATACAAGATTAAGATCTTGAAAAATGTAGATGTCAAACCTAAGGAGATATTGAAGTTCAAGTTCAGCACAAAATACTTTAATCCATATGATCCCCATGGTATTTTCAAGAACCACTGTGCGAAGGTGTACTATCCATGGATCCATGAGACATTTCACTGGCAAGAGGAGGACCCTTGGAGGTACTGTTACAATGAATCCAAGCTCCACAAGTCGGTTAGCATAGCCACAACTTGGAAGGCTGCTTTGAAGATAGTAGCAACGCAAGAAGCAACAAAAACAACAACAACAATAAGCAACAATCCAACACAGGAAAAGGGCAAGAGGAAGATTATCGAGAACTCATAGGCAGAGAAAAACTACAAGATAAGAGCAGATCCTATCACTAAGAAAGTAGCTTTGGCAGTAGAGGTAAAGAGGGAGAAGCAGATAAAGAGGGTAGAGTGAAGGAAGAGAGAAAAGCAAAGCCTGTTGGAAGCAAAACTAAAGTTGTAGGAAACAAAGAAGAATTTGAAGGAAGAACAAGAGCTGAGAAGGAGAGAAAGGGAAGAGAAGCAGAAATAGGAGGAAGGAGAAAGGCAAGGCGTGATGACAAAGCAAAAAATGCCCATACAGGTTGAGGAGTCAGAACAATGAGCAACTGAAGAATAGGGTGCATAGACGGAGGATCAGGATCTTTATCAGTAGATTGAGCAACTAATGGAAGTGACAGACATGGAGTTGGGGTACGAGCAAAGAAATGAAGACATTAACCTTATGCTAAGAGCACCCAAGGTCACCTCTTAGTCTCCACCACCTATAGTGTTAGAACCAATCCCGAGCGAGCAAGGAGAGGTTGTTCTCCTTGATGACGATCTAGTGATGGATGTGTACAATATTTCATTTGATGAGTTGTAGAAAAATATTGTATAAGCACAAAGGAAGCACTTTCTAGATGATCACATGTCACCTGCATTCATGAAGGAAAGGGTGATAGTGCGAGATGTCAGAAAACATCCAACTACCCTTGTCGATGCCACCTTGGCATATGTAGAAGCCACAAGCTCAAATGTTAAGTTCCTGCTGGCCAATAATGAACAAATGGAAAATAGATTGTAGGCTACTAGGTAAGAGGCAGAACAACACAGAGAGCATACTGCAATTTTTTCAATGGCAGAGATGAGGAAAGTGATACTTGCTGAAGTATCAACAATTGAGACTACCATGTGGAAGCTCTATGACAGATTTGTCACCGTGGATAAAGCAATTGTCTATGTGCATGGCTTACAATAGCGGAGAAAAGAGTTTGTTCAAATTCTTGGGAACATACATGTTTCCATCACCCATGTGCAAGAGTGGACAATGTGATACAAAGGGGCCCCACTTCACTTGCCAAAGTTGCTGAAGACTTAGGCAGAGTTGGAGAAAGGAAAGGTCTAGATGTTGGTCTAGAACTATGATTAGCTCGCCCCATTCGTCAGCAGCATACAGGCCTCATATGCATAGTTGTACAAGAGCTTGGATGTCATGGTGAGAATGCACAGGATCCTGTCAATCAGTTCCCTCACAAAAGCTAAACATAAGAACCAAGTCTGACTAGAGATTGAAAAGTACATGGAGCAGCTAAGGCGAGAGGCCACTAGGAATGACTTGGAGCTTAGCGCACAAAACATGCAGAAGTACATTGGTTTTTTCATCATGGTCAACACCATGTTGCACATGCTTTAGGATGAGTTGGATACAATTTCCAAGACCATATACCTAGATGCTATGGAGGAAAGAGTCTGTTATCAGAAATACAGCATCAAGTAGTTTGGGGTCATCATCACACAATACCAATCTTGGCATGAGTACATGACTGAGAATCACCAAGTGGAGGTTGCCAAGTTTGTCTTTCCCCAAACTTCGAACTAATAGTGTTTTGTCTTGTTAGGTTTCCTCTAGCCTATTTTATCTCATATGGGTACATATGGAAAATGTAATATTATTCGTAAATATGTTGTAAGTGAAATTCCAAGTGTCATTAGTGGAATGTGAAAGGTCATCATGTTATGTAATGAGTTATTTGTAAGGAACTGGAAGAGTCATGAGGGTAGTCATAGAGTCATAAAGGGGAATGTAAAGGGTCACCCCACCCTTTGTTATAAATATAGCTCATAACTCATAGAATGGGCTTTTGGGAGTCAAGATTTTGGCTGGGCCTAGGCTTAGAAAAGGTTTCGAAGTATTATGACGAGCCTTGGCTTCTCCACAACATAGAGTGATTATACTTATTTGGAGGAGTAGTGTTCTTGACTGTAATGTTCCACTATTGGGGCTAGTGGCTGTCAATGGTGTATGTATGGATGGAACTTTCACTTATAATAATAATAACAGAGCCATCACACTTTTATGCATATGTTGTTATTGTAGTTGGACTATTTTGGTTTCTTTAGCAATGCATGTTGTTTAACTTATGCATCTTCTTATGAACTACTTTATATGAAATTGTATGAATCTTGTTGAATGCGTGTTGTTGGATTAACCCATCACTTTAATTTGTGGAATATACCACATTTTGGCTCGTTATTTCATTCTTCTCATCTGTTCCTTTCAAGTTGTGTACTATTATAGGCTTCTAAGGGTCACACTTCCTTTTCCCCCCCATGTGTTAGAACCCCCATGCATCACACTTGATCCGACACAAGGTAACACACTTGCTTCAACCCAAAGTTATCATACTTATCTCTACGTGCTACTATGGTCAATGCATTACATTACTACCCACTACTGGAACTCCTACTCCAAACATTCTAAGGTCTACCTGGGACTTATTATAAGGGAGATCCCTTGAATGTTGGTGGGTCCAGCACCATCAACAGGTTCTTCTATTGTCATTTGCATGGGCTTTTCCTAGTTTGACAGTGGTTTTAGCCTTGACTTGCCATTTCCTGGATTGATGGAAGGTTTTAGAACTAGGTAAAGTGGTCTCAGGAAAATTCCCAAGGGTTGGGGGTGGAGATGGTTTTCTCTGGGAAGCCCTTGACAAGTGGTTGGAGACAGGAAAATTCCTCAAGGGATGGTGAAGAAATTCTGACGCATCCAAGTTCGGTTTGGTTTTGTGATCTCGAGACCGGTGTAGGTGAGATCACGATAGCTTGAAGTTGGAGGTGGTTTAAGCTTTGGATTCCCTAGTTGATTATGTCTTGATTTATCCCATGAGATCCCACATTCATGCTTGGAATATGTCATGGGGATGATAGGTTGAAAGAAATATTTGGTTCAACCCAATCTAAGGTCAGGTGGTACATGGAAGTCCCTGACTTGGTTAGAGTTTTCACAAGTTAATAAGAGTTATTTTCCTATTGTGATCTATGAGCACTTGTACTTGTTACAATGGCTGATTTGTCATGGTTACTATTCTCATTATATGCTAGTTATAATCATGGGTGTATGATGTGCTCTAGTTATTCCCCTTGTTCATGATTTGATTGGTTGATGAATGCATGGGATAACAAGTGTTGTTGAAAAATACTTGAGAGGGAAATAGACCTTTTTAAGATCAAATATACATTCATGACCTATAACTTATATGTTTACCGTATATTTGACAAATTGTCTAATGTGTACTAGGCAATCTAGGTCAAGTTCTTGCTTCAATTTTGAATTCTTGGCATTGTTATCGCCTTAATCATGATTTTGGAAAGTTAGAAGCAGTTCTGGGCAGTGGTCTGGAGGCTAGCCTGAAAAAGTGGCTTCGATTTCAATACTGTTGATATTGAATTGGGGAATTTAGGTCATAACCACGTGGATGTTATGGACCTCATAACTACATGGATGTTATGTTTTGCATGTGGTTGGGGAGTTTCCCTAGTGAAACAAAGTTCTAGCTCAAGGATTAATCACTTGAGGTGGTTTGCAACCTCCTTAGTGGTATGTGGTCTCCAAGGGATGTTAGTTGTGGTTGGGTTGCAGGCCCCACTTCCATAACTGGAACTTGGAGGTCAATTCATGTCATAGTAGCACTTAGTCCAAATTTACCTTGGAGAGCTTGTGAAAGAGGGTGAATGTGGGGTGGGGCAGGTTACAAATTGGTATGAAAGCTTTAAGGTTCAAACACATGGATTGGATGGGCTAGATGTTATAGTTATGCATGCATGTCAGTCATATACATGCATTTCAATGGCTATGGTTGCCATGTATATAGTCAGTTTTACATTTTAGTTATCATGCATGAGGTCGATGGGTTGATATGTTGGTGTCGTGTTGTTGTAATGGCTATAAGCACCCTCCAAAATTTTACCTACGCTTCGTTTTGGAGCCTCCCTACAAAAATCCCAGCAACTTATCTCGCACTAACCTAGGTACTTGTGATTTTATTGAGTTTTATCTCTTGTTTTACAACTTGTGTTTGCGTACTTTCTTTGTTGTCTAACCACAATTGACCTCTTGACTTGGTTGCAATGTGGTTCTAACACTGCCTTGGTGATCTGCACAATCCTAGAGGGCAACTAGCCTTTCTCTTAGGAAACACACAGTTCAAGCCAACAATGAGCTTCAAATCTAGAATTGGGCAGACCTAGCTAGAAGCTTATCTTAAATTGGGAACATGGAAAATTTAAGGGTCTAATATTTGCAGGTGGGCTAATTTTCCATAATTTTTCCAAAAAGAAGATTCACAAATTTCCATTTTTTATAATTAGATTCACCCAAATTTTACAACATAAAGTTATTTTACCTCTAAAATCACCAACATTATATAAATAGTATATATAAAATCATTATAATTTTTAATAATTTTACAAATACATCAATAAATATTTCATAGTTTGCATATTAGGGACTAGTGATATTCATTAATGTTTTTAACTTCAAGATAATTTTCCATTCTTAAAATTTTCCCTGAATGGGAAACTGTGCAAAGCATGAGAGGCAGCTAGAGCCACTCAACCCAAGAATTGCGTAGATCCATTCCCTCAGCAGTTGCCCAATGCATGTATCGGTGAGTTGCCCAGTTCTCCCCGGAATTACGCAATTTCTCTGTGCATGCATGGTATCCTTTCCCAAAAAAGCTAAAAAGCAAAAAAGCATCCCTAAAAAATAGAGATCTATTTTAGCAGTTGAAGTTACACTTGAGCTATTTTTGGAAACTGCCACAATGTGTCACCTTTTCCTAGATTTTTTGCCTTCGTGTTGTAAACCATAAATTGATTAAATCTATTTAATGGATGTTACAAGAGCTCATTTTCACATTCAGTCTTGGAGCTCTGGTATTTCCAAGGAGATCTAGGAACCTTCGACACAATCATCACAAATTTTCTGGGTAAGTCTTGCTTTTCTAGTATTTTTCTATTTTTTCTATCGCTTTTGTTTCATTGGCTTGTGAGAGTGCTGTTTTACCTATTTTGTTGAACAACCATTGGAGTTTTGGTTTTTCTTTAGCTTGTAGAAGTGCTACTTTAAGTTTTTCATTGCCTTTCCCAAGTGACACATGCATAACCCAGTTTTTGCACTAACAGTTGTCGTTGCGTCGAATCTCTCCATAAGCTTCATTGTTCTTTTGTGTGACTAATTCCTACATTTGTTTTGATTTCATGCATCACCATTCACTAAGATCTGCACCAACCTTCACTTACACTTTTAGATCTGCTCATTTTCATGTTTCCCTTGGGCAGATCTGGGCTTCCTTTGCCCGGATCTAGCTCTGCTCGACATGCACTAGGTAATTATGGATCTCAAGGCTCTACCTTGGCTCATGGAATTGCGGAGAGGCTACCAGTGACTAGCTCCCACTGGACACTGTGCAGTTCTAGGAACCAATCTCGGAGCCCTTGCCACTGGATTCCACAATCCGTAGTCCCAACTAGCAAAAGGAAGACTGAACTGTGCATTGTGTAATTCCAGTCAGTAGCACCTCCCCACTTATAGTTGGGATTCTGCAATATTTCCTAGCAGTTTCCCAATTTGTTGCTTGGTCTATATTGAATTTCTTCTGATTTAAAGCTAATATTTGCATGCCGTGAGTGTCCTCTCTATCTCCAGGTACAACAGTTGTTGAAAATTTTTTTAGTAGTATAGGTAACATGGCTTCCAAAAGAGCTACATCAAAGGATATTGTTGAGAGAAGCACTGGGGATGTATTTGAAAAGGTGTCAATGAACTTCCTAGTCTATGCAGACACACAATTGTTCATAGAGAAGGACATGAAGATAACATGGCAGGAAATTAAGGATATCTTCAGAGGTATCTTAAAGGAAGATCTGGAAGATCGAAAAGTCTATGTCAACATCCACAAGTTATGCTTTTATAAGATTACATGTACGTACCCCTCCTTCCCATGTGCATACATCATTCACTGGATTATCTCACATACCAATCCCGAGACAATGACATTGAGAAGTGCTAGTGGAACATAACTTGCTACCTTCAGGATGGAAAACTATCATCAGATGTGTCACTTACCATAGCAAGTGAACTGTATGGATGCACTTTTCTATACCTCCAACAACAATGTGAACACTAAAGGCATCATGAAGCGTTGGGTGAAAGAGCCATCGAAGTTCAGGTCAATACCTAATCACGTCTACAAGACTATGTCACTTAGAAAGGCCTACCAACTCGTGATCATATTTTCATGCCACTTGTATGGTCAAGAGAGCATGGAGACCTTTCCGCGGAATTGGGTGGTTATGTTGGACCAGTTGGAAAATGAAGGAAGTCCATTCAACTAGTCAGATATGTTGTCTCTTCAGTTGAAAGTGCATGTGATTAATGCTCGGAATCCATCAAAGGATGAGACAGTGAGATTCTATATGTCCACGTACTTACTTGTTGCAATCTGTGCCCAACATTAGTTTCCTGACATGGTTGGACATGGATACCAATAGAGAATGTTGTGAACATTTATTGCAAGTTTCTTTCTAAGTGCAGCTATCGAGGAGTCACAACAAATATATTTGACATTTCATCATTCGGGTTTACAACTTGATCATTGAGCAGGATCCACCTTGCATGTCCCAAGAAGCGATGCAGGCATTACATAACATTTCAGATTGGCATGCCTCACCCAGTGGCACCTTCATCAAGATGTTTGGCAGAGAGAAGCCTCAACATGTGCTACGAAGGTTTTCCATGGACAAGTTGGTCATGCAAGAGGTTTCATATCACATCTCTGCAGGGTTATGAGTAGGACTGCACAATAGGAAGAAGGCACTATGGCTTGCTCTTCCTTCACGGATTAGATTGTACGAGATCCCTAGCTTAAAGGATATGTATGTTGAGGAAAAATACTTAGAAAAGTTTGAGTTTGACACCAAGGACTACAATTCGTATGATCCCCACTGCATATGCAGGAACCACTATGTGAAGGCGTATTATCCATGGATCCACAGGACATTTCATTGGGTAGAGGAAGACCCTTGGAGGTATTGTTACAAATCCTCCAGGCTCAATGAACTGATCAGCATGGCTATAGAATGGAAATCTAATATGCAGGAAGCAACACCGTAGGAAGCAACAACAACAATAGTAATGAGAAACAAACTGACACAGGACAAAGGTAAGAGGAAGATTTCCGGGAACCTAAAGGATGAGAAAAGCTACAAGTTCAAAGGAGATCCTCTCATTGAGAAAGCAACTTTGGCAGTGGAGCCAAAGAGGAAAAAACATATAAAGAGAGTAGAACAGAGGAATAGAGAGAAGCAAAGGTTGGAGGATGTAGAAAAGGAGTTGCAGGAAATAAAGAAGAAGCTGAAAGAAGAGCAAGAGATGATAAGGAGAGATACGGAAGAGAAGTAGAAATAGGAACAGGAAGAAGGGCAAGGTGTGATGATAGGACAAACTCCGCCTATATAGGTTGAGGGGTCAAAACAACCAGAAGATGAAGAAGAGGCTCAATAGGTGTAGGTTCGGGACCTTCCTCAACAGATTGAGTAAATGGTTGAAGCAACAGACATGGAGTTGGAACAAGAGCCACAGGACCAAGATACTGACCTCATTCTAAGAACGTCTGAGGTTGCTGCTCAGTCTCCACCACCTCCAGAATTAGAACCAATCCCAAGCGAGCTAGGAGAGGTTGTTCTCCTTGATGATGATTCAGTGATGGATATGTACAATCTATCATTTCATGAGTCACAATAGAGGATTGCACAGTCATAGAGAAAGCATCTCCTAGATGATTGTGTGTCACCTGCACATATGGAGGAAAGGGTGATTGTGTTAGATCTTAGAAAACATCCAGCTTCCATGGTTAATGCCTCTAAGGCTTATGCAGAAGCAACGCACTTGAGTGTCACGTTCTTGATAGTAGAGAATGGTCAAATGGAAAAGGACTTGCAAGAGGCCAGGCAAAGGATAGAACAATCCACAGGATCCTCTTTGGAAGAGATGAGAAAAGTGATACTTTTTGAAGTATCGACTCTAGAGACCACTATAAGGAAAATTTATGATGGATTTGTCACCGTGCACAAGGCATTTGTCCATATATATGGTTTTCAGTAGCGATGCATGAATATTTCCCAAAACATCAAAGACATACATGTTGCTATTAAAAACGTATAGGAATAGAAAATGAAGTAGAAGGGAGCCCCACTTTAATTGCACAAGATAATGAGGCCGCAGGCAGAGCTAGATAAAGTGCAAATATGGATGTTGTTATGAAACTATGAGCAGATCTCTCTTCTCATTACTAGCATTGAGGCTTCCTATACAAGGTTGTTCAAGACTCGAGATATCATGGTGAGGACATGCAAGATCCATTCAATTGGTTCCCTCACAGAAGCTATTGAGAACAACCAAGTCTGGCTGGAGGTCGACATGTACATGGATTAGTTGATGGGACGAGACACTAATGATGACTTGCAACTGAGCATAGAAAACATGCAGAGGTACATTGGTGGTCCAACCACACACAAGACAATTCTACACATGATTCAAGATGAGTTGGAAAAAGGTTCTAGGGCCATATACAATAACGCAATACCAAGCTTTGTGTTAGTTCGTCACTGAAGACCATCAAGAGGATGTTGCTGAGTTGGTCTTTCCCCAAGCTTCTGAGTGATGGTGTTTATCTTGTTACACTGACTCAAGCCTATTTTGTCCCACATGGGTATATGTGGAAACTGTATATTATTTATAAATATATTGTAAGTGAAATTACAAGTGTCATTAGTAGAATGTGAACGTTGACTATGTAATGTAAAGATTTATTTTTAAAGGAGTTGAAGATTCATGAGGGTAGTCAAAGAGTCAAAGGGGAATGTCAAGGTTCACCCCACCCTTTGTTATATATAGAACCTCATAAGTCATAGTGGAGGCTTTTGGGAGCCAATATTTTGGCTAGGCTTAGGCTTAGAGAAGGCTTGGGAGTATTGTGACGAGCCTTGGCTTCTCCACAACGTAGAGAGAGTACACTTCTTTGGAGGAGAAGGGGGTGTTGACTGTAATGTTCCACTATTGGGGCTAGTGGCTGCCAGTGGTGTATGTATGGATGGAACTTTCACTTAATAATGTAATCGAGCCAACTCGTTTTCATGCATATGTTGTTATTGTAGTTCAACTATTCTGGTTACATTAGCAATGCATGTTGTTTAAGTTATGCATTTTCTTATGAACTATTTTGCATCTAATTGTATGAATCTTGTTGAAGACTTGTTGTTGTATTAACTAGTCACATTGGTTTGTGTACTATTCCACTTCCATCTAGTGATGTCATTCCCCTCGTGTGTTCCTTTCAGGCTGCGTACTATTACAGGCTTCTAAGGGACACACTTCCTTTTCCTCTCTCTGCGTTAGAACCCCAATGCATCTCCCTTGAATCGCTGCAAGGTCACACACTTGCTTCCAACCAAATTCAATATACTTACCTCTACATGTTGCTATGGTCAAGGCACTACATTACCACCCACTACTAGAACTCCTTCTCCAAACGGTCTGAGGTCTAGGTGGGACTTCTTGCTCGGGAGATCCCCTTGAATGTTTGATCCAGGTGGATATTGGTGGCCACCTGCCAAGTCCACCTGGACCCCCACCTCAACATTTTCAGTTTCCTTAATTATAGCGCAGTTTACTATTTTTAGCAGTTTTTCGGGTCCTGAACTTCCGGAGCCGTTTTGAGGCCCTAAACGACGTTTTTTGGGGAATCTTGCTACGTGATTTTTTAGATAAAAAATCTTCTTTCCCGTCGTAGTCCTCGGAGAGATCTTTCCAATGGGCTATCATGTGCGTAAAACGAAGATTGTATGCCAAAGTTACGACCCCGGGAAGTTGATGTACCAAATTACCCAAACGGGGGTACCAATTTACCCAAACGGGGCCCATAGTTTGGCGTTTCATCTTCTAGGGTTAGGTTT
>APFE030821812.1:0-13415 GCA_000404065.3 Pinus taeda
GTAACAATAAAGGGTTTTTGTTTGCTGGCGAGTTTTCAACAAATGCTTGTTGCAGACATTTAATCAAATGGGATTTTCTTGTTCTAGCTGTCCCTTGTATGATGATTCTGCGTGGTGGTTTTGGCGAAGGAGCTTTGAAGTGTGAAAAAATAGTGGTAAAAGCTATATTTTGGGTAGGGGATAATGTGTGATCATGGGGAAGGTTGGAAAAAGAATGATGTTGGTTTTGAATGGTTGAGTGGTTGAATTCAATGAAATTTATGGCAGTTTCCTGCAGGGGGAGGGATAATATTTTGTGACCAATTGTGGTTGACATCGAAGTCGCGGTAGCCAATCATGTCGAGGTCATCAATTGCAATATTGTAACTTGGGTGCAGCTGAGAGAGGATTTGCCATTCATTCATCTGCATGGAATCAAGAGGGGTGTGCGGGGTAGTTTGATCTTTAGTAGGTGGGCTTTGTGGGTTCTCAATTTCTCGATGGACATGCCATGGTGTATATGTACCCTTTTTTTGTTCCCAGTGGGCGATAATTTCTGCATCAGTTGAACCAATATCACCAGGGAGTGTTCGGAAGGGGAAATACAATAGTAATTCACTCCATCAGAAGGTGGCATAAGAAGGATTAGCAGAGGAAGGAATGACATTGTAACAGGGCAAGACATGTACAATCATTGGGGGGAATATGTGTTTCCATTGGTTATTCCTCCGCTGGGCAGAATATGACCACGAGTGTGCAGCTTCAAGGAGGGGTAGTGATTCTAATGAGGCAGGCCTGTTCATATATGCAACGATAAAGTTTGGTGTCGATCTGGGATTTTCACTGTCTTGTGAAACACGTCTGAAAACAACTCTGTTGACATTCAAAGAACGAAATGTACGGCTGCAGAGAGAAAGAGGTAGCTTTTGTAACATATGGCATATTTCTTGTGCACCGATGTCTCTATCTGCGATCATTTTTGTAAGGAGTTTTCGGATGACAGCAACAGTAGGCGCTTCTGGAAGTGCACTTTCTGATAGCCGTGATAGCATTTGACGGTAGCTTTCTGATCTTGTTTCTTCTTTTGCTGCATACTTTGAAATATATTTCAACACAGCATGGCGAGAAAGGACTGGTTGGCAATCAACATTCGCTCTCCAAATAGAGAGTAGATCGACATTGTGAATATTCAACCTTTCATCATTGCGAGCAGGGACGTAGGTTTTATGACCTTTATCATCAATGAAAAGTGAAGAAGTGGAATTCAACTCCCATGGTACTCCATATCGGCAGCTAAGTACATTGTCTTTCTTATGAAGACAAGAAGATTCATGACACTTTGTATGACGTTGAACGCAGTTGACGAGCTCTGTATAGTCTTCAGACTGATTGGACGCGAATATTGATGTTGTGTCAAGAAGACATGGGTTATGAATTGTTGATTGGTGAAGTGGAATATTTCGGTGTTCTTCTTGGCATGGATTCCAGGAAGTTACGTAGTGGTCGAAATATTTCTTTGCATTAGCAATTTCTAGTGCATTGTCCCAATCAAGTGTGTCCATGTCTGGTGCATTTTGTAGCCAGAGGAAGCCATGAATATGTGCGGATCCTCGATGTTGCCATTCGTATCTGAAAATAATATGAAGTTTACATATGGTTAATACATATATATACAATGTATAAAACTAATGTAGAGGGAAATGGATATTAAATAATACCTGCACCAGTAGTCGATTGCATGGAGGCCTTTTTGTAGGATTTCTTCAAGGAAAATTGTGAATCTGCAATGCATATATTGGGCTGTTAGATGTGGGTTTTTAATTATGTTTTGAATTTTCCATTGGAAGGGGTTGACTGAATTGGAAGGAACACTGTTGGGCATGATTGTGTGCAACTCATGCCATTTAGTATCAGCTGCGCTGAGAGTGAAGAGGAAGGTTGGGCTTCCTATTTACATGATCATGTCAATCAGCTTAGATCGTCATTTGTTCCAGAAAGACCGTGTTCCTCGTAGGGCTGAACCGAACTGCATTATTTGCTCTGGCAATCTTGATTCTGGAGAATCATGCAGACACTGGCGTAGATCTGAAACTGTTGTTGGCAAGTTGTTTTCAATGTACTTTTTCACGAAAACATTAGCTGTTGCTTGGCTACGGTGGCGCAATAGAATGTTATAAAGATAATAGCAGAATCTTGGGTGTTGGCCGAAGCGGTTATCATGGTAGTGCAGCAAGTGTAAAGCATATTCATGCATCTCAACTTTTGTAAGTCTTGGTTGCATGATCATTGCGTTTCCTGTAGGGAAGAGTGTGGGGAATGCCATGGCAAAGAGGCCGATGGTGTTGTATTCATTTATAGCAGTTAAAGATATTGGAGGCCAATCGATAGAGCTTGTTGAATTTGAATGGGGCAAGTGAAAATAGTTACGAATGTGCTCAAGCTCAGTGCATGAATTTGGGAGGACTGGAATGAAAGAAGAGGGTTGGATTTCTGATGGAGGTAGCATGACATTAGTATCATACGTAGAATCAGTAGTGTCTTGATGGGGTTCAAAAGAGGAGGTGGTTACATTATGGAGAAGGGAAGAAATGTCTGTAGGGTGATTTGGTAGCGCAGAAAGTGCAGATGAATTGAATTGAACATCACGGTAGTAAGGGTCATTTTTTATTTTGTATTCAACGGCTGCAAGGACGTGTGATTTGCAAACGAAGAATTCGTAAGCTTTTTCAGATGGAGTTTGCCTTTTGACAATGAGGATGTCTAAGTCAGAGAGCATTCGGGCTAAGTATTTGGCAATAGTGGTGATGTCTTGAGGGAAACTAATTGTATGGCCACTATATTTGTATTGACCACCACGAGAATGAGTGACTTGTAGAATGGGGTTGACACGTGCGATGAGCATTTCTTCAACCTGTGTTAATTGGTGAAGGACATAGGGTTGTTCTCCAGGGTCCATGTTGTTTAGTTCAGAAAACCGACTGGCTGATTTGGATGACGCACAACGAAAACAAGAGAGTCTACCATGGAAAAGCTTTGTTTTCATTCCTGGGTATGCTTCCTTACATAATGTGCAAACATGCAAGATAGAAAGTCCATCAATCCTTTCTCGAAAGCGACGGTGTTCATCAGTAAGGGGAGGGTTATATTGGAATTGATGAATGTGAGATGGGTTGGTTTGTATAGTTGGGAGTGCATTTGAGGTGGGAAGGGATGTAGAGGAAGTAGTAGGGTTGTTGTGATTTTCATAAAGTAGTCGACGTCGTGCATTTATTCTATCCTTTTGTTGTGCATAAAGAAGACGGCGCCGCTCGTTTTTGGCTGCAACTTGATTGTTTGTTGGCATATCTAAACAAGTACAAATAATTATTGTTAGTTTTGCTAAATGAGTAGTGCATGTTTGGAGAATGTAGTACAAGTATTAGAAATAACTTTTTTTAGGTAGATTAGGTAGAAGGAAAAACATGCAATTAGGAGTGATATAAAATCATAAGTTATTTTGGCGTCTAACATTGAAAGGAGAGAAGAAAGATAAAAAATATGTTGCTCTCTTCTTCTTCAATTGTTTTTTTTGTTTGGCATGTTTGAATGATAAAATGAATAGATTAGCAAGCAAGAGATCATTGTATAGCATGTAGACAACGAACGAGAAACATATGTAGTAACTCTTTGCAAATCTTGATATCTATATTATTAAAATGTAAATGGAAAACATACGTATTTTGGAAGGTCTGGAAGAGAGTATTTGAAGTGAAAGCTAAAGTTTGCGTCATAATAACATGTGTGTGTAATTTACAACAATATGAGAAAATCAGTTGTGCGGAAATGTTTGTTTATGTACAAAAAGTCGTGTTTGAAGAGACCCTAAAAAGCAGTTCACATGTGTCGAACAATAGGTCGTAAAGATGGGCAACCAACATGTCGAATTTGAGCCTTGCTATTATTAGCTATGGATATAAGGAGGTCTCTTGCCAGTGAAAGACTAGAATCAGATTGCTCAATTTTTTGCAGATTTAGACTTGAATCTCAGCAAGGTGATTTTCTGTATCAGTATTTTGTAAGTTGTATGCTACAAAGAAATTGCTTGGTCAATACCTCTTGTAGAAGCTACAGTTTATGTGCATTTTGTATGATTCTTCCTCACGATCATGCTCTTCAAATATGATCTAATAGCTTTTTAACAGAGAATGGCAGTTTAATGGTGCCTCAATACCAATTTGGTGTTGTTCAAAACAAATTGTTATATACTATTGTTAAATTGGGTCTATATTTATTTTAGAATTAATGAAGTTTGTTCTTGAAGATGTTTATTCTAAATGACTATTTTGGATAATTGGCAATTGCTTATACAAAATTAGGTGGTTTGACTCTAAAGCTGTAACGAACGAGGACCCTAGCTTGTGTTTCCAATGCAATCGGCTATTTCTGGTTGTAATAGAAAGGGATTGATTTTCCTGTCATCATAGAGTTGAGTAGAGACTATAAGTGATTCTTTTTTTTTGTGTAAAAGCGGCCGAACAAAAGATTCTGAAGAGAAATTTAAAAGTGTTGTCATTAACTGTGTTGTAGAGAAGATCAGACTGTATTTTTTTATTATAAATGTTGGACAACTTCAAGGTTCTCATCTCAGAGTGGACAACTCCTGAATTTGCCATTTGCCAGTATTATTGGTGCTTTTGGTTCAGGGCAATTAAACCGTATGCCAATGCCAACATACGGCCTGCGTGCAACTAAATCTAATGTACCAAAGGGAATTGGACGGATGTCAAATGTAGATTATAAGAGCCAGAATGTGCACATTCTCCAAGGGAATGATTATTCCATTTCCAGTAATGTTTGTTTATCTTCCATTTTAACAATATCTGATTTTGAAAGTGGAATGAACATTTCAGGAATTAAAGCAAGTATTATTTAGTATTGAGTATGGAAATGCATCAAAATGTGATGTTGAATTCTTGTATGTGAAAAGAATATGTATACATAGTTTTTAGGATAAACTTACTCGAGAACTATACCCTACTTTTATGTTGAACCATTTTAGTTTATATTTCTATTAATCATAATACCTCTGGCGTAGCTTGTGTCAAACCGATATACTTGTTTTGAATGATCCATAAGAAAATACAAATTACAGATCCTAAACAAAGATATTCAATTGGTACAAATGATGTGCAGCCATTGCAAAGTTCCATATTCCAAATGGTTGTGTGATTATTTTTCCAAACAAAAGCATCGTATGCAATGTAGTGTCCACGTTCTTAAGAGCAGATAAATAATTCCAATTTGCAATCACAAAGGATGATCCAGTTTTATGTTGCCTTCCCATGTCATGACTGGCTACAGTTTTTAGACTAGGTCAAGAACCTACTACAGAACAAAAGTATCTTATGAACTGCAATGTCCATCTTCACAAAAGCACATACAACAAATCATAGCTGTAGGTTATGATATCTATACTGTGTGCATATGGATGCCTAAGTATTTTCAGTTGATAAACGAGTAGTGCATGTTTGGAGAATGTAGTACAAGTATTAGAATTAACTTTTTTTATTTGAGCGTAGAATTACTATTTTTTATTTCAACATCGGTGAAGGTAGGTAGATTAGTTAGAAGGAAAAACATGCAAATAGGAGTGATATAAAATGAATAGATTAGCAAGCAAGAGATCAATGTATAGCATGTAGACAACGAATGAGAAACATGTGTAGTAACTCTTTACAAATCCTAATATCTATATTATTAAAATGTAAATGGAAAACATACATATTTTGGAATGACTGGAAGAGAGTATTTGAAGTGAAAGCTACAGTTTGCATCATAATAACATGGGTGTGTAATTTACAACAATATCAGACAATGGATGTGCGGAAATGATTGTTTATGTACAAGTAGGCGTGTTCCAAGAGACTAAAAGAGCAATTCACAGGCGGCGAAAAATAGGTCGTTTTGAAGTGGACAATGCTTGAATGTCAGTGAGTGCTTCCTTGCATGCAGAGGCATATTGAATTTCTTCTGAATTGACCAGTATTGGTTGCAAGCATTGAACACCGTTGAAGTAGTCTGCTTTAATGGAAAGTGTTAGTTGGAAACGTTGTCCTGAGATTTGGCCACAAATTTCCCGCATATCAGTTGGTTCAATAGAAAGAAGGAACAAGTCTTTTGCTGTGATGCCCATGAGTTCATTTCCTGCATCATTGAAAACTGTGACATTCTGCAGAGTCCCGGTGTGGTCATGTAGTTCAATCTTAAGTTTGTATCGGTAGTCACATTCTGGGAAGGAACCGTTACATTTTGTACAATGCCAAAGATTGTTAGAATGCTCCACAACCTTCTTCATGCATTGTTTTCCATTGAAATCTAATGGACATGCTAGAAAGTAGAAGTCGTCCATATGAAGAGCAGTAATTGTTGCTCGAACTGAAACCCAGATTGCTTTATCGGAGAGTTGCATGCTGGCAATTTCATAAAACGTCTTTCGTGGTAGGGCACGTTTCGAAGCAACACCATAGTTCCTACTCAAAGATGGAGAAGAGGAGCTATAACCTGTTTCACGGAACCATGCATGTAGTTGGTGAGTTTCTTCAACTTGTGGATTTATTGTGAGAGTGCTTGTTGGTATCGTCCCTATTGTGGTGCCATTAAAGTCAGATACGCGACCTCCTTTGATTGCAAGGATTGGTGGGTTGTCGAAAGAGTAGAATTTAGAAAGGTTATGTCCTATATAGTCACAATGGTCTCCCCATAATGTTACATCAATGCTAAAACCCGAATTGTCTTTTAATATTAGTGTTTTCCTTAATGTTTCACTTAAATCTTTCCGTCGAATTGTTGATGCAGGTGAAGTGGAGGTAACAACACCAATGACATCCACACTCATATTTGGACGTGCATTTTTTACTTCAGCAATAGTCTTGAAGTGAAAGCTCTGGTAAGGGAACGTTGGATCATCTGTGGGACATGGATGGATAGTGGAAGCAGCAAACAAGTAAATTTCCCATTTGTTCTTGAGGTGGTTGTAGATTGGATTTGCTTCTTTCACTGTGCCATTTGAAACAATGTATAGCTGCCCAACTTGAATGAGATTGTAAAGAGATTCGCCCAGTGCGGCAAATGCAGAAAGGTGGATCTCTTCCTTATCACGATTGATAAGGTCAAAACCAAAAACTTTTCCTGAACCTCGTACATTGGTGTAAGCCTTCAATGATGTTTTTGTCGATGCCCTACCTTGGATTGACCAATATTTTCGGTAAGGGCTGAGTGCCGTGAATGGAATTGTTGTAGTTGTTCCCATAGTTGGTGGAGTAACTACAGAGGGCAAGGTATCTTCAGCTGATGAGGAGCTAAACTGGGATGTACCCGCTTGTGCATGTAGTAGCGTCGATGCGTCCCTCGTCAATGCTGCTGAGCGCAACACAACTTCAAGCTCAACAACTCGGATGGACCTTATGTAAACAAATGAGAAATGAATTAATGAAGATTCCATTTTCCTTCTTTAAATGCAAGAAGCATTTAGAAGGGAAAAATTAAAAGAGGGTAAATTCAAATGGTGGGCCTTACGAGGAGTTTTGGAGCACTGTGCAAGCTGCTTTTTTAAGTAGAATTATCGAGCCAATTTGGATGTCTCCAGATACAACCTGTGGGCCATATGCAGATGCTAGCAAAGTCTTATGTTGATGTGTTCCATCAGATAGAGATATGGAAGTGCGAGGATGTTGTTTTTAATGAGGTTACAGAACCAACATCGATTATCTGAAGTAGTGGTTGAATCTCGGTGCAACCATTCAGCAACAGAGGAATGGCATTCGTTGTCAAGGCTGTCTCCATAATATTAATAGGAGGTTTCTTTTTCCCGTGATAGGAGTACCTGCAATGCATCAATTTCACCACAACACAAAATTCTAGTCAAAGAAGATGTGATGTGAATGCGGATTCTAGTCTAAGAAGGCTAACTTTTAATGGTGAAACAATAATAAGGGCACAACCTAGATGGGGAGGAGAACAACCTCTCGTATTAACCACCCAAGGTATACCACATTAACAAAAGTGCATGTTAATCAGATTCAGTACTGTCAAAACATTATTGAAATAGGAACATTTGCCAGCCATTACTGATACTGATCCTTTCTTGAATATTTTGTTCGCACATGACATGTGATCTTCTAGGAAAAGTCCACACGTTTTTTACACAATGTACAACCCATTAAGAGATGTGTTTAAAGCAAGGCAATTTCCATATATTTCGCTCACTTAATTTACCCTTTGCAGGAATGGAATGGATAGGCCTCCATAGTATTTTTTGCATATATTATACTTATCTGTGCACTCTAGGGTATGTCTGCCTAAAACTATATATTTCTTGTAAACCTACGCTATATGGTATTAAGAGATGTGTTGAAATATGGGTAATAGGTTTCAGTCATCAATGTAAAAGAGGCATTCGGTTCCCATATCAAACAAAGCTGAAATACAAAATATAAAACCCACCATCCAAAGTAAGTATGAGAGTTTTCCTTTACATACACACTCAAAATATGGGCAACTGGTATGTGTTGAAATATGGGCAACAGGTTTCAATCATCAATGTAAAAAAGGCATTCGGTTCCCATATCAAACAAAAATGAAATACGAAATATAAAACCCACCATCCAAAGTAAGTATGAGAGTTCTCCTTTACATACACACTCAAAATATGGGCAACTAGTCTCTCAGGGCATCACCTCTTTTCAATTGGTACTGGAGTCCGCTTCTCAATTGGTACTGGGAGAGCTCGTTGCGGCGGGCGCTGTCGAGGTCGGTGGGCATCATCAGCATTTGGGGAGCTTCAAGGTAAACTGTGCAAAGTGAAAGAGCTTACCCATAACAGAGAATGAGAAATGGTTGTTGCCCCACATGTCTTAATAACTATAAAAATTAGTTTAGAGAAAGGTATAATGGTGAAATATGTATGGTATATGAGCTTCATTTTACGGCTTGCATAGAGTTAAATATGTAAAACAGTGGTTCAATATTTAGTTAATTGCTTATCTAGCTATCTTATGCATGTTTAGTTATGGTGTCTAAATGGAGATAAATTTTCTACGTTATTTAAAAATCATGTTCTGCTATAACCCAGAAAATATAGAATACACGATCGTTACTCTCACTGTATTTGCAAATTACTCGTAACATAGAACTATGCTAACCCTTTATAGCAAATCATGTAAAATAAGTGTTGGAACAGAGCGATAGACAACATTTGGAAGTATTGGCTAATACATGAGAATAAACATGAACTATAACATGAGATAATCGAGTTTTGGAATCAACATTTAAGAAATTACTAAGAAGTTCACTGAGAACTTAAACAATGCAACAATATTATTTAAATAATTATTCGCTTGCATGCAATTCCAGAAAATAAAACAGAACGCAGCCATCCAAGATAGAAGGCCGAATGGCTACATCAAGCCCTCGAGCCTGCGTTAGATGAGACTTTGTTGCGAGAGCACATTTTGGTTGTCCAATTAAGGGGGGAAAACCTATCTAGGGTGATAATAATCAATCAGCAGGAGCTACCCTTAGTTTCGAAAAGAAATTAAGACTGGAAGTGAAACGCCCTGAAAGATGGTTTGAGAGGAGATTGAAATTTCGTAGACTGACTTAGGATCAACAAACTACTAAACATGTTGTATTAACAAGAATTTTAAACATGAATTGAAAACTTATGCCATATAATATAAACAAATATTTTTTTATGGCCGCAAACTTAGCCAATTAAATAAATTAACAGAGTATGTATAGACCCTTGACGAGGGTTTTTAACTGAATCAAATATAACCTGTAATGCAACCTAGACAATGAAGTGATCTTTTAAATAGCCATAAAAGGAAAAGTTACACAGTTAAACACTGCGCAATTTACCTAAGCTTCCTAAGTATCATTCAAAGTTACCTAGAACAGAGAAACATTGTGGTTCACATATGATAAGCAGGACAACTAAAGAATACAAAACGATTCCTATTAGAGTCATAGCTAGAGAAGGGCGCAAGTGAGCTTTTGATCAGGCGCACCGATTGTGGATTTCGCTGCGGGACCACGTTTTTTGCTAGTGAAACAGGCCGAGGATTGCTGCAAAATCATTAAGTAAGAAGGCGCGAGTTCGAGGCAATTGAATGATTCACAACAAACATTCAATTGTAGATTCATAAACAGAGACAAAACCCCTATTCGGAGTTGGGCGCAGTCGGAAAGGAAAGGGAAACAAAGTAGTTGAAGAATGAGCTGACCTTGAAGAAATGATATTGTGCAGATCTTTTCTAAACAACAGCGCCGGCTCACGATTTCCAGCTCCGTTCTCCGTTCGTGAGATTGTCGAACCAGGGTCCTCTGTCAGTTTGAACACTGCTACACTGTGTGAGATTGATCCAAGCTGTGGGTAGTTTGCGAAATTGATGTCGGTAGGTTGATCCATGAAGGCTGCCAGTAAGGTCATGGAAGTAGGAAAACCACAGAACAGTTGATCGTGCCAGAACAAATGTGGGTTTTTGGGAGTAATGAGCAATAATGGATCTCGTTTTTTCTCCGATTTATGCTCCATTGTGTCTCTGTTCTGGTGGGTATACGATCTAACAAAAATATTGCAGCATCCTGTTAGCGCGCCAACTTCGGGCAGCCTGAAGGCCGCCTGTCAGCACTGGATGCTGCCCGGGATTAACCCCCAACGCCTCTTCATGCTCTCCCCTTCCCGTTCGTCAACAGAAACGCAGAGAACCGATAAGCCAGTTAGACAGGAACCGCATAGAACCGCAGAAGACCGCTCGCGGTTATGCCCACCCAACGCCAGGTGTCAGCCTCAGAACGAAAGGGACCCGACGCTAGGTGTCAGCCTCAGAACGAAAGGGACGACGAAAGTCCCTTTCAAAGGAAGGCCTATCGGCCTAAAAATATGGTATAATGCCAAATGGAGCATTTTTTAATGTTAATAGCCGTTCATATAAATGTAATTTTCTGGGATGGGCTTGCTTATATGATCACCTTGATTTACCAAAATCCAATTGTCACCTTGATTTACCAAAATCCAATTGTCAGCATATAGTATATACAACCTCGCCCATTTACTGTGCATGGGCAAGCGAGTTATTTTCAGCCTTTGGGATAGGGTGTTCTTATATAAATAAAAATTAGTTTCAATAATTTCAACATATATATTTTAAGTTGGTAAGAAAAAGATCTAATTTGGAATCACTAGCTGAGATGGTGTTGTTATATAAAATTTAAATAATAATTAGTTTTAATGAAGCAATGGTCCAGTGAAATATGATATATTTTAAATTTGTAATGAAAGGGTCTAATTAGTAAATAAAAATTAATATTTAAATAGAGAAAAGAATTTAAAATATAATTTACATTTCAACCATTAGGAAGACAACATGTTTGGAGAAATATAAATAGAATGAAGAAAAAAATTAATTGATAGTTAAAAAAAAAAAATTAATAAAATAATTAATAAAATATAAATATTATTAATATATATTATAAAATTAATAACAGTTATACAGATATTGATATTAATAATGTAATATTTTATTGTTATAAATCTATTAATTATTAATAATAATACAAATATTAATATATAAATCATATATCTTAATAATGGACTATTAGTATTAGTTTTATATTTATTAAAGGGAAGTCTCATACCTAATAAATGAATTATTGACATAAGTCTTATATCTAATAAATGAATGATTAATATTAGTTTTATGCTTTATAATACAAGTCTTAAACTTAAAATGAATTGTTAATATTAATATTAGTCACATACTTAATAATACACTATCAATATTAATAGTGCAATAATATTAATATTAACTCTATTAACATTGATAATGTGATAATAGAGATGAATTAATATGTTTATGCCGAGAATGAATTGATATGACTCTAAAAGAATGAATGAACATAGAATAAAGGAGGGTAAGGGACAATCAAAGGGAAAGAAAGGAGGGGGTGTGAATGTACAACAAAGAGAATCTAGGGGAGAGAAATCAATCAAGGGAAACATATACTCAAGGAAAAAAGAAACTAGGGGTTGATGAACTAAATGATAAGAGGGAACCAATTGCTATTTACCTCGAGTCCACCATCTTGATTGAGATTGTTTGGATGTCTTAATATCTCCAAAGCCTTTCTAAATCTTCTTCTAAAATAGTAGTCGTCTTTGGAGACGATCTCCATGTTTTCAAGGCAAATATGGTGTTTAATGTGGAGGGAGTGTTTGGCAAGAGTAGAAGTGTGGGTGCATTGCTTTTTTATGTTTGCTCCATGTTCTTTTGTTCTCATTTTGAAGGATCTCTGAGTTTCACCAATGTAGCACATACCACAAGAGCAATCAATTTTGTACACTCTCTTTAGTTGATTGGTCAATGTTGTCTTTTTATCAATTTTGTACACTCTCTTGAGTTGATGTTGGTCAATGTTGTCTTTTACGGATTTCAGTTTTTATTTAATCATCTCTAATGGTTTGAACATAGAACCAATATTCTTTTTCTTAAGAACTTTATCTATTTTATTATTTACACGATGGATGTTTGGAAGGTGTGCTTTCTCAATAAGAGGTTATGAATTTATTGAGTTCTGGGGAGACATCTTCCCTATTTTTGCTCTCTTGACGACTTTAAAGATATCTTTGTTTTTGTAGCCAATTTCCCCGAAGACCTTTCTAAGGTGGTTCAATTCTTGTTCTAAGTGTTTAGTATCAGATATCTTTACAACTCTTAAGGCCAAGGTGTTCAAGATCCCAATTTTGTAAACAAGATAGTTGTGAGAATATGCATGGAGATAACTGTGAGTATGTGTCTTTTTTCTGAATACTCGATGTCCTAAATTCCCATCATCTTGTCTTTCGATTAATACATTAAGGAAGGGAGTACTATTAGTGTCTTCAAGTTCCATTGTGCACTTGATGTCATCTGATATCCCATTAACTCTTATAGAAAAATTCAACAATTACAATTTAATAATCCTATCGGCCTTTCTTTGTACCTTTTGGGACAATTGCTAAAAATTAAGGGTATGGTTTTGCCAAAAATCACACCATACATCCAAACGACCAGTATCAAAACCCCACTTTATCAACATAATCAACAAACTTTACATTTCTCTTGCATTGGATGTGTAAGTCCTTGTTCTTCTAATCCAACCCAAAGTGTAGCATATAGGGTGTGCAATTGTAGGTAAGTTGTGCCTTTTCACTATCTTCTAAGGTGATATTTAGTTGGCTACTGCTATAAAATATTGTGGTCACAAGTTCCTTACTGAAATCACAAGCTCCTTTGTCAGGATCTTAATGGAGAATCAAATTCTTGTACTTGGCATGACTAAGATGTAGAACTACCTTATGTTGTATTGTCAAGTATTCATGACTAGGATGTAGAACTACCTTATGTTGTATTGTCAAG
>APFE030821813.1:3475-21614 GCA_000404065.3 Pinus taeda
CTATTCCGCATTAGAAACATTCCTCCTATCTGCACGGTCAACGCTTAGTCAACCCTAGCATGTCGGCACAAAAGGCAGCAACAGCATTCAGTTTTTGTCCATTCGGATTTTAAGTTGTTTCCTATTTTGCTTTTTGATTTTTGATTTTATGCATAAGACAATTAGGAATATATCCGTGTTTTGATTTACCAAAAGCAGCAACAGCTGCTATGGATAAGCATCCATTTTGCAAGGGATGTAACTTTGTAATTAAAAGACAAGGCCGAGACCTGTGATCATTTTTACATACTCATACCATAATTTGATATTACAGTTACGTTTGAACAGAACCTCTGGTTTTCAATCTAATACATTGCATACTTGTTTTGATATTGTGATCATGGTGTAATTATCGGTGTGCCAGAGACGCGGACAGGCCCTGCGTATGTGGTAGACCGATCATACATTTCGTTTGTGTTTATATTTCATTTATGTTTATATTTTGTTTATATTTGCATTACATTCATATTGTAGTTTTGATTTCATTTACAGTCAATTCAATTGAATGAAACGCATACGAATTATATATATGATTGGAGATTTGATTGCAGTGATGAATGCGTTAACTCAATGTCTGTACATGTGTTGAATAACCCTCTCTTGGATTATGAATTGTATCCCGTAAAGGATTTGATCTCAGAGTTGTGTATAAAACACTGATATGGATAATGGTTATGAATTTGCCTTTACATGCCTTCTTTAAGTATTCTTGATTGCTAAATGATATTGAACAAGGGTTGCATGTTGATGTCTCTGTAAGGGGACCGAACCTTTCAAGATAGCCATATACAGCATGATAGGAATTGCATTTTAGTTGTTAATAGCACATGATTTAATGCTTAGTTAGTTTAACAATAGACTTAATCTCAGCACTATAACTTAGGAGTCATAGATTTAGAGTAGATCCTTTATGCTTATATATTTTAGGCACACGCCTCTAAGTAAACGCACCCTGGGTTGACAATTAATTTAGACCGATCTAGCCCCCTAGATAGGACACTACAATGGCTATATTGGAAGCTTGCAAGAAGAGTATCATAACAGACGACACTACCAAACTCATCTTTTAACGAGCATGGGTACACTTTGGGATCCCATAGATAATTATTTCATATCAGAATACCGGGTTTCTTGAGCACATTTTGGTTGAGCCTGTATAAATTATTGGACACTAAGCTCACAAAGTTGACTACATTCCATCCTGAGACTAATGGCTAGATAGAGGGTGTCAACAGAATGATAATACACATACTATGCATGTATAAATCCAAGAATCCATGAACCTAGCAGGAGAACCTTCCTTATGTGAAACATAGTTATAGCAAAGATATCCATAAATTGACTAGTTGCCATCCTTTTCAAGCGAGTCTGGGATTTCAACCATTGTGTCTGATTGATGTTGTCATTCCTCATGCGAACAAAAAGACAGAATCCACACATGTACAATCTGAGGCTGATAAAGGAAATTAGTTAATTGAACACATCCAACACATCTTCTATGAGGTGCTTGACATCGTGGATAAGTCAAATTTCAAGTACAAGCAGGAACATGATCAGCATTGGGTGCCACACATGTTTTAAGAGGGTGAAAGAGTTTGGTTAAAGAATGCCTTGCCAGAGTCCCTCAGAAGCTCATACCACTCCAATACAAGCCTTACACCATCACCAAGAATGTGGGAGATAATTATTTTGAGATTATGATTCCCCCATTCCTTTGCCTACACCCAGTGTTCAATGTGGACTGCCTTCGACCATACTTTCCACCTTTGCTAGACATATCAAATATTGCATAACAACTAACACCAACAAAGCTAAACCCACACTTTATGGAACAAAAAAAAATGGATTGGATCATGGACGTGCAGATCAAGAACATTCTCCAGTAGAAGATCCAACTATATCGAGTTGTCAAAGTAAGCCAATTCCTCTACCAAGGAAAGTGGCTCACTAGGAACCAAGTTCAGCAGAAGTTTCTCCATCTCATGGAGGCACTCATTGTAATTGGGACCATTGCTTCTTAATGGGGAAGAACTAATCTAGGTTTATATTCGTGGCCACCCGCCTATTCCACTTGGACCCCCACCATTGTTTCTTTCAATTTCCTTAATTATAGCATAGTTTACTATTTTTGGTTTTTTTTTGGTCTTGAACTTTCAAAGCCATTTTGAGGCCCTATTCAACATTGTTTTTGGAAAATGGGAAAATGGATAAGCTACGGCAAGGATTTGTAAATGAAAGTTGTAGTCCTCATATATTATCATATATATATATATATATATATATATAATATATATTATATATATTATTATATATATATTTCTTACAAGGTATCGTACAGATCAAACAAAGATCATATGGCAAAGTTACAACCCTGGGAAATTGATGTACCAATTTACCCCAATGGGTCCCACAAACTTTTGGAACTTCATCTCCTAGGGTTATGCTTTTGAATGTTTAGGGTTTTCCATTTTTTCTGAATAATAAATAGGCCTTTGAGAATCATTGTAACACAGTTCAGAAGGTATATGTCCACCACATCCCTTATCAGAGATAAGCTACCATCGCTTGAGCTAGTTTATTTCTATTTTCCACGCAAACAATTTTCAGTACTTTGTTATTAATGAATTAAAGTTTTGTTTTCATTGTACATATGTGTTTCTGTTTATATATGTATTTCATTTTGTTCCTTCACAAATGTGGATCACTAGTATCAAGGTGGTATGATCTTTCTCTATTTCTTTGTACATGCCCCAACAAGGTTGGGGTATAAAGAGTTGGGACTTGAATCATTTGAGCCTTTGCAAGACCATCCCTGTAAACAACGATGACCTCCCATGGCAGAAGAAAAAAAATATAACCAAGTAGGATATCCTACCAAATTATTGCTTGAAGAATCCCTTGAGTGACAAAGGAACAAGGTGATGGACAAATTTTCCTAGATCCTTTGGCAGCTACCCATTGATGATGCATCTTCATCCAATAGTCACTTGGGAGGCTTTTCCACCTTCAAGATACAGGTGAACTTTGATATCCCTATATTTGAAGGTCAAATAGATGGATATGTTGTAGATAAATTGTTGAAATGGTTGGAAGGTTAATTTTCAGTCAATAGTTTCTATGATAGGGAAACGATTACTTTTGCACTGCTTAAGGTTCATCCCCATGTCAAGGACTGTTGGGAAAATTAGTGCGAGAAAAGGCCTGAGGAACCATCTTTATTTATAACCTTCCCCTCTTGAAACTTTTTTCAAGGCACTAAAAATAAATAATGTTTCCCCATGGGGAGCTCTGAGGAAAAGTACATATAGTGGACCACACTATGACAACAAAGGGACCAAGATGTCCATGAGGTCACAAATATTTTTCATACTCTACACACAAATTTGGGTATCAAAGACTCTAAGCGACATTTAGTGCTCAAGGACCACGGCTATATACAAAAATACATTCAAGAATAAATGTAGTTCCTAGACATCTCTTCACTTCATACAACATATTGATATGATGCCAACATTAAACAAAATTTTAAAGAAAAGAAGTGTGTATTTGGATCTATGAATTAGAAGAGGGGAAGGAGCATCCCTACATCACAAAACAAAGGAAAAATCCAAGGTGGAGAGACCAATAATAACCCATTGAAGCCGTAAGCAAATAATGTCGCCACAAAGACAAAAAAGGGCACAAGAAAATGGTGTGAGTTCAACAAGAGCCCCACTTGCAAGACAAATGAGTTTCATGCCAGGAAGTCATTGGTGGTTAAGATGAAAGCTTCATAGTCTGGTGCATGCTATGATTTTGAGCCATAATCTGACAAGGGGATTGATAAGGGGAGGCAAATTATTGATACAAAACCTAGGCCACTATTTCCACCACCAAGGTCCAGAAGACTAACCTCGAATATCTAGAGGAGGGGGAGCATCTCTTCCACTCACAAATATGGGTAAAGGGTTCTTTGTTGCAATTCATTGTTGACAATGGGAGCCAAAATAACCTCTTTTCACCAATGGCTATGAAGGCATTGAGCCTACGAACCACACAACAGCAGCAGTCATATACCATCTGGTGGCTCCACCAAGGGTGAGATCTCCACATTATCCAGCAGTGTTGCCTTCCCTATAACATCAAGCTCTTTAAGGATTAGGTATTGTATGATGTTTGTCCTCTTGAAGTTTTTTATGTCTTATTAGGCCAACCATCCTTATGGAATCTTATTCTTTGTATGAGTCCAGGCCTCGCACTCTTATTTTCACTTATGAAAATAAGTTATAAAGGATACAATAGATAGTCTCGTGTACCACCATCTCTTTGATCTCTACTAAGAATTGCAGTAAGATCATTTCCCAAAGTGATAAATTTGTTTTCTTTCTTGTTGTATGAAATCGATGACTACATATAAATGTATCTTCCCTAGACCTAGTTCCCTAGTCTACAACAACATAAAGTAAAGACAATAAAGTTCAGCTTAGAGGAATTGGAGAATGGAAATATGCTTACTTGTGATCTGTCAAAAGCTCTTCTCTCCTCTTGGCTTGTAAGCTCCAACCATATCCTTGACCACTATAAATGGAACATGCACAAACAATCAACACAAGACAGAGATCTACGACATCTTTGTAGCATTATTCAATCACTCTATTCAATGGACCAGCATAGCATTGAAATATATGAATGTAAACATAGCATAACACATATAGGAAAATGATACGATCTTTTATTAAAATCAAAAGGGAGATACATTACAACAAAAAGTTCAAGCTGATCTTGTAGAGATCTCCCCAAGTTGACTTACCCTTCCTTGTCACAATGCACACCTCAAGGTCACCCTCATGCATGGAAATGATAACTCTCTTATGACCTAAGCAACAACATGAGGGTATGATTAGTGTCCAATAGCCAAACCTAGCTTGTGGATGTTATTAAATATATAGGAGAGGATGGTACTTTAGGAATTATTATCCATTTACAAATCTAGGCTTGAGATCCACTCTTGATGGAAGGATGAACTCAAGGGATAAGAGGTGAAATCTCCAAGGTAGGATCAAATAAGATTCAAAGTTCTTATCCAAGGTCAATGATTATAACAACTCCAAGAAGCTTCTGGAAGAGGAAGCTTTGGGATTCCTTCTATTTTTCCATAAATTCTAGAATCAACGAACCCCCAACAAGGGACAGCCTACTACTGATCAAAGAAGGTGTAGAACTGAGTAACTTGTTGTTGAACTGTTGTAGCCACAACACCCCCATATGTTTCTAATAAGATATGGGGATCCTTCATGTAATTTAATTCTCATTTCGCTTCAGGTTTCTTTTTGGTTTTGATTACATTCATGTAAAGTGTCAGTTTCCGTTGTATGGCCATTTTCTCACATGACGACACTTATGTAAATACATGTTATTATTTCCTCTCCTCATAGCAATGCTTGCATCACTTGTATCATTTTTTCATATCGCCTCACAATTTTACATTCGGTTTGCTCGATAGCATTTCCTTCACACCTCAATTGACTTCACCTTTACCATCTCTTTTTGGGTCACCTTATTCTTAACGTTGAATGATCTCGATGTTTTATTTGGCACACGAAATCAAGGCGCATTGCTTTGAAAATTTGATTATTTTTTATGGCACCTTGTTGCAACGAATATTCCCTAATTTTCTTGTTGAGTTTTGCTCTGGCCTTCGCATCAAATAAGATTCCTATAACCTTGTGAATATATATATATATATATATATATATATATATATATAAAAGAATAACATATTTGTTAGCATGACTTTCATATATATTATTATTAATATAATCTTTATTAAAATTATTAATTCATATTGATAAACTTTATAATTATTTGTCATTTTATATAATATGTTATATTTAATATTATGTACATGTTGTGACTTCGTATGTGTTTATTTTATAACAACAAAATATAATAAAATAAAAAGAAAAAGAAAAGCAACAAACAAGTGATGCAAACACCTAAGGGAATAACTCAAAGCTTTTAAGGCCTAAAGAAAACATTCCAAACGAAACAAATTTGATAGAAAGGAAATGTTTAAAATAATGAGATGGGAGTATTACGGTCAACAAAATGATTAATATAATGTCGACCTCCACGTTGACTCGTGGTTTTAAAACTTCCATGACGTAATACCTTCACGATGCATGTCAGTATAATCCTCCACATTGGCTCTAAAACATCGACCCTCTCTGAGCTACCTATACCCAGTTGACTTCCACATTATGGTTGTTGGTTTTCTCTTGGATTTTTATACCTAAATGAACTAACAACATGATTTATGATTCGGTTTTGCATGGACATTGGAACGCCTAATCGTTTTATTCTCTTGAGGAGCGAAATTCGAGCACGAATCTCACCTCAATTAAAACAAAATTTCATGGACTCAAACCAGAATGAGATGCTCACATAGTTGAAACTATACGATTGTCTTTCTCTAGAGATGAGTGGTTAGCAAAGTTGCATTGTAATTATTTTGACTGTTTAAAAAGGTACATGAAAGAGAACAGTGGCAGCGTTGCTGGTGGAGGACGGGGGAGTGGCAGTGTTAGAAGACGCAGTACCGGAAGGAAAATGTAGCCATAGAGGCAGGGTGAGCCATGGAGGTTGCCCTTTTTTTTGCCGTGCCATGGGGTTTTGTTAGATGATTTATTCAAGTCATTGTAAACATTATAATTTCTATAAAATAAAAATATATATATATTTTCATTTACATGGTGTACTAGTTGATTTAATATGCATCTGTTATAAAATAATAAAAGGGCTGTTATTTTTAAACCTTCATTTTTCATATTCATGTAATAATTGTACAGACCACAACAAATTTTATAAGAAGTTAAGTAAATCTTTTAACTTATTTTTACAAATTTGGAGAGTTAAATTAGAGAGAAATGAGTTAAATAAGATTTATTTGTAGGATAAATAATTATTTATTTTTCTTTATAATTTTTTTCTTAGTTATTCCTGGTATTAAGTAGAGAAGATTATTCTTTCTACTTATATAAAATTTAGAATTACCTCAATATATGTTTGATCCTAAGTATGTAAATAAAGTTATTTTGGTAGTTCTCTAACAAGGTCACCTTAGTTGCATTTGTGCTAAAGACATTCCTAGATATTTAAATTTCTTTGGGATTTGAGAGTGAATCCTCATCTTAAGATCAAACAAAGTTCTTCTCCCCTCCAATTAGAACAATTTTAGCTCTTGACTAAGCATGAGGTTTTCATGTGCTTAGCCAAGATAGATTTCCTTTTATGTTCGTTTGCATCATATCTTTCAAGACTCCTTGCATAGGAGAAAGCTTCATAATGGCTAGACTGAGCCGTCATTTCAATCAATTCATTAAGGATCATCTCACCTAAACATTATCATACAGATGACTCCTTTTCCCTTCGGTATGTTATTCTCGAATAACCATCACTCATAAGCATATTGAAGGTCATTCTTATGCATATTGTACATACTTTTTTAACTAGAATAGACTAGGTTAACTTAGGCTAGTCCTAGGACACGGGTAACTGGAAACCCATTTGAACCAATTAGGATTGCTATCACAATGGAAAAGAGTCTAATTGGGACTCTCGGAAATTTCTCACGTGTTTAGCTAGGACATTTCCAAGCATCAACGCTTTTGGTGCTAGAAGGAGGGACACATATTTCTATTTGTGAAATTTTATCTTGTTTATCATGACTCATCCTTTGGGTCATGCATTTAGCACACCTGAACCTACAAGGGGTTTTCTCAAGGAACCTATCATGTCTCTAATTAGACCAAGTTATGACAGTGAGAGTTGTGTGACACCTATCGATCATGTTTCACAATTTTTATTCAAATGCAATTCCTTTAATATCACTTATGATAACAAGATCTACAAGTTATTTTCTCTCACATTTAAAGGTCAAATTAGAGGATGGTATACTTCACTTCCAGACAAATCTATACATTCTTGTGAACACTTTGTTGAAACGTTTCTTTCATCACATCAATTTTATGAATATGACAAGCTGTGTTTTGACATAAAAACTCTTACAATGTAGGAGAATGAATCGATTGATGAATTTTATAATATATATACATCTCTTTGTTTTATATTTCCCCTTAAAGATCTCCAATTTCAAGATGATTTATTACAATGTTTTCAATTCCTTGTATCTTCTTCCAGTAATTCTAATAGATCACACATAAAAGAATATGTTCTTTATTTCTTTCTTAAACATGTTGAACATTCTAATCAACCTCATTCAATATCATCAAGAATTATTAAACCTCAGGAACTGAATCATGAACAATGTGATAATCTTCTTTTGAAATCTGACTCAATTATAATAGAAGATCTACCTTCAATCCATACTGATCAACATATCCATGATGAGGCAAATCCTATGGATGTGCATAATACAATATACTATGGAGTTCATTATCTTTTATAGATAGACATTTTCACAAATCATAGTACAAACCATAATGATATCACAAAACTTTCAGACGAGAACCTGCCTTCTACAAATTCAATTTTCTTTGAGGACGACATTTCTTGTGAGAAGGAATCTTTATCCATCCTTGATGATTTTCAATCACTTTTCTATCCTTTTTTTTATTCTTCTGAATCAAATCACTTACACCAATTTCAGGAAAGGGAGGTCATATATGACAAATATTTCGAGGATGAGATACCTTTGACACAGGGATTTTCATTCACATCTGTCGATAGATTCATTTTCTACTTTTTTATTATCTCCTATAGATAAACACAACATTATATCTTTTTATGTACATGATCATCAGGTTTCCCATGATATTCATATTCATAATCCCATGGAATCTTGTCACAATAAAATCTCTTTGTCTTGCTTTCATAATGCTAGGTCTTCTAGTTCTCCTTGTGATTTTGATAACAATAGATTAGGTAATGTATATAATACTTATTTCAATAGGTTGCAACATCTAACGGTATACCACTTGAACTAAGCGTATTAGTTTCTTCTCCTTGGAATGACCTTCAAGAGGTATCAAGTTTTCACCCTTATTTCTATGATTCTTTTCAATTTTTCTTAGAAAAAACATTTCAAGCTAAGGTTGATATACATAATTTGTTTTCTTTTAATTTTTTAAGGTTAGATGTGCATAGTTGTGTTTTTGTTTCTTATAGTTTTGTTTTGCTTCCTTTACTAATGCATGTTATATATTTGATTACAGGGACAAAACTGATGTGATGGCTGCATTAGAAATATACATATATTTGACTGTTTTTCCCGATGCAAATTTTGTATAGTGTATATAGTAGGATTAGAATTAGTTTAATTTTCTTTAATTTTAGGTTATTAAATAAGGTAATCATAGAGAATTTGGCTTTAATCATCATATTCAACATTATTTTCATTTCATGTTAAGCTTGATCTTTAGTTTTTTTCTCTTTAACAAGCTTATTTTGAATAAATATGAATATCTTGATGATAACATCATAAACAAGTTTGTAAACATGATTGCACCATAGTGAACACTTGGGAAAGCTTTATTCATCACAGACCGACAAGACACATGTATCACCATCTCAACCTATGCAAACATGACTTTGATATTTTTGTTTCTTTATCTTGTCTAGTCACCCTTTAAAGCTTAACCATTTGATTTTGATTTTCCTTAGTCTCATTTCCTTTTTGTTTGTTCATTTTATTTTTCTTGTATATATGTCCTCTTATGGTTTGTTTTCAAATTGTTATATGGAGGAACATTATTTCAAATGACAATATCAGCTGGTCTGCATGGGAGAAATCCTCACTCTCTATTTATAACTAGATATAGGTTACCTACTTCTCACATTTTAATCATTCATCATGGTGAACATAGAGTCTTGGTTTATGTAGTTTGAGCCCATTTTAATAGATGAACGAATTGTCATCAGTACAAATTTTGAATCCCTCCCATTCCCCTCCACATATTTAAAATACTCTATTTTGGTAGATGAAAATAGGTCTAGTGAGGTCAATCTTTAATAGTTTTCCATTTGTCTCTCAACACATATCTTCATGTACCACCCCACTTTCTTCACCTAATTGCACAACAAGAAAATACTAAAAGAAATTCTATAAACTATCATCAAAATGGTGGTCAAAGGAAATTTGAAAGCACGCATGTACAGGAAGTATAAGTAAACCTGTCAAGGCTATGGACGCTTGTTGGAAGTGGGGCCATACTGGTATGGTACCATGACAACCTCACTCGGGTACTCTCCAAGCTTGTTGGGAGGGAAGCAATGTCATGTAAAGGGATAACATTACATCAAATGTTCGCTAATATTTAAGCGACTTCCTAACTATTTTTAGTATTGATTAGTATAGTTCTATTTTAAATAAGTAATATCCCCTTTCCTTGGATTCATTATTTTGGAACTTGGCATTCAAGTAATCTGATCATTTTGTGCTTACTCTGTTCTCTTCCAGCCTTATGTGGGACTCTTGTGAATGGTATAAGATACAAATATTTTGGGACAACTTCTGTCTAATCCTGACCAGAGATAATTGTTTCTCTCACATGTGTCGCTAATTGTTGTAGCCACAACCATTAGGGGAATTTTGATGTCTAAAATGGGCCTCCTAAGGAAATTATAAAATAATAGTGGAAATAATAAAATAAGATTAGATTACATCATCAAATTTTAGATGGAAAAAAGAAAAAGCTATTTTTTCAACCCGTATTTTCAAATTATCTCCCTGTGGGTTTACTCAAATTTCCAGTGAAAACACTCATTAAATGAAAAAATTGATTCCTCATCCAAGGAGTACCCATGTTACATACTTTCGTTGGACCCTTCTACACGAAAAATCAGATATACATGAAAAACGTGATTGCAGTCATGTTTTTTCATGTATTTCTCATTTTTTGTGTAGCATGGTCCATCAAAAGTCTGAAACATGGATATTCATTGGATGAGGAATCGAAGTTTTCATCTAACAAGTGCTCCCACTCGAAATTTGAGTAAAACCTTAGGGAGATAAGTTGAAAATATGAGTTGAAAAAGTAGTTTTATTTATTATTTTTTAATATTTTTACTTTTTTACTCCAAAAATGGTGAAGCATCTGCCATGGTTGACATCATCATCTTAAATCCTATTGGTTCGTATAAATTTTATTTTGGTTGTACATTTTTCTTAGGAGGCCCATTTTAGACCTCAAAATTCCCTTAATGACCCTAATATTTTTCTAATAAGATATCGGGATCGTTAATGTACTTTGCTTCTCATTTCGCTCTAGGTTTCCTTTTGGTTTTTATTACATTTGTGTAAAGTGTCATTTTCCACTATATGGCCCCTTTCTCACATGATTTCACTTAGGTCAATACACATTATTATTCCTCTCCTCAAAGCAATGCTTGCATCACGGGTCTCATTTTGTCATATCGCCTCACAGTTTTGCATTTGGTTTCCTCGATAGAATTTCCTTCGCAACTCAATTAGATTCACCTTTACCATCTCCTTTTTGGTCACCTTATCCTTAACATTGAATTAACTCAGTGTTTTATTTGGCGCATGAAATCTAGGTGCATTCCTTTGAAAATTTGATTAATTTTTATGGCAGCTTCTTACAATGATTATTCTCCCTAATTTCTTGTTAATTCTTGCTTTGGCCTTCACTTGAAATGACATTCCCATGACCTTGTGAATATATATTATATATATATATATATATATATATATTTCTTAGCATGACTTTAATATATATTATTGTTAATATGATCTTTATTAAAATTATTAAGTCTTGTTAATAAAATTTATAATTATTTGTCATGTTATATAATATGTGATATTATTATTATGTGTATGTTGTGACTTTCTGTATATTTATTTTATAATGAAAAATATAATAATAAAAAATAAAAAATAAAAGCAACAAACAAATGATTATTTGATGAAAACACCTAAGGGAATAATTCAATGTTTTTAAGGCCTAAACAAATCATTCCAAACGGAACTAATTTGATACAAAGGCAATGTTTAAAATAATAAGAAGGAAGTATTATGCTCAACAAAATGATTAATATAATGTCGACCTCCATGATGGTGAACTCTTCAACCCTCCATGTTGGCTCGTGCTTTTAAAACTTCCATGACGTAATATCTTCACGATGCATGGCGTTATAATCCTCCACGTTGTCTCTAAAACATTAGCCCTCTCTAAGCTGCATATACCCAATCAACTTCCATTCTGTTGTCGTTTGTTTTCTTATTTTATTTGCTGAGATTTATATACGTAAATGCATTAATAACATGATTTATGATTCAATTTTGACGGTGAGAATGAACATTGGAACACCTAATCAATTTATTCTCTTGAGAAGCGAAATTCGAGATTCAAGGAATATCACCTGAATTAAAACAAACTTTCGTGAATCACTCCAGAATGAGATTCTCATATAGTTGAAACTATACGATTCTCTTTCTCCAAAGATGGGTGGTGAAGGAAATTTCATTGTAATTATTTTGACTATTTTAAAAAATACATAAAAGAGAATAGTGGTAGCGTTGCTAGTGGAGGGGGGTAGAGGGGAGAGTGGAAGCATTATTGGTGGAGGAATGGAGCCATGAGGCGAGCCTTGGGAGGAAACATGGAGGTTGTAGTAGCAGTGTAGGGAAATGCAACAATGTTAGGAAGATGCAGTATCAGAAAGAAATCTTAGCCTTAAGGCAATGCAATCCATGGGCAGCATGAGTGTTAGAGGCTGCTTTAGCTAAAAGGAAACGCTGTGATAGAAGGCTACAGTGGGCAACAAATACGCAAAATGGGAGGAAGGAAAATATATTGATGTCATTAGCATTATCTAGAATGCAGAAGGAGGCATATTGTGTGTTGAAAACAAAAGGAAAAGAAGTTGAACACAAAGAAATTTGTTTTTTTTTTTTTTTTTACAAATTTGTTTGGTAGGGAAGCAATGGAGTGAAATTTACTATAACTCATTGTTGTTTACCTTAAGTTTCAGAAATAGTTTGCTCAGTAACTGGTTCAATATTTTGTAGGTTTTAACCCCATACAAAAATGACCTGCATATGAATTCTAAAAATAGAAAATAAACAATAGGAAGAGCATAAAACATAAAATAGATATACATAGATATTTTCCCCTGAATCCAAAAATCGGGACTACGAGATTGATTTTTCATTATATTTCTTTAAATGTTAAAAAACATATATATACATGCGAAAGAATACATAGACCCCAATCCATTAACCCTAGATTAGAACATAAGTTTAGTTCCCTTTACCAAATCTACTAAATACCATCGGCAGAAAACCATCATGCCCAAAGCCATGTGTAAAAACCATTCACAAAACCATAGGTAGGCCCATCCACCTAATATAGGGTCTAAAAGAATTTTGACCACGGTGCTGCCCCGAACCCTGTAGAGGGAGGCTACTGCCCCCCTCAAATCCCCTATAAGGTGGGATGCCACCCCCCCTGCCCCCCTGCCTTTGACCCCCCGTTGCACCCGACACAACGAATAGGTAGCCTTAGTCATGGAAATAATATAACACACACCCAATATTCTCCCACTTGTTGTTTTATTTCCATAGGGGCCACATTAGAGATTAGTCATTGGTCCAGCCCTACAATGCCCAGTGTTCTCTACACTAAGAGAACTTCTTAATGGTCATAGACGTTTTAAATGCATCTGTATTATTATTCAAAGTGTCCACACTTTCCCAACAACACCTTTCGGTCCTCAACCATATCCTTGACAAAGTGATACTGATTCAAACATTAATGTGCTTTGTCTTTGAATGATAAGAAAGGTTCTTTGCCAAGAAAATTACACTTTTCCTGTCACACTTTATCCTTATAGATCATTTTACTAACCCCATACTTGAACACAATCTCTGCAACCAAACTGCTTCCTTGCTTGCATGAGCGGCTAACATGTATTCTGCCTCTATAGTTGAAAGTGCCACTACAGACCGTCTCTTTCTCATCCAACTGACTACACCTCTAAATAGGTTAATCACATACCAACTTATAGATCTTCTCTGATCCAGATATCCAGCCCAGTCACATCAACAAATCCACAAATTTCCACAACTTTGTCCAATCCTGGTCTTCCTTGGTAGCTTACACCATAGTCACGAGTGCCATGAAAATACCTGAAAACCCGCTTAACTGTTGTCCAATGCTCCTTCCCCCATCTTGTAAACCTGCTCAATACTCCCACTACATGTGCAATGTCTAGTCTAGTACAAACCATTACATATATCAAGCTATCAATAGCACTTGCGTATGAAACACGAACATGTCCTCTTCATCTTCATGTGTCTTGGGACATTGTTTAGCATATAAATTTACACTGACAAGAATAGGAACCATCACTAGTTTACTATCCTGCATATTAAATCTCTAGAATATTGTCTTGACATACTTCCTCTAGTTTAACCAAAGCTCCCTTTTTGCCTGATCTTGTTTACTTTCCATGCCCAAAATATAGTTTCTAGCACCAATATTTTTCATGTCAAATTGGGAGGCCAATTGGATCTTCAATTCCTGGCTTTGTTATTTCCAATCACCAACATCTCATTGACATACAAGATAAAATAAATAACATAGTCACCAATTAATTTAAAATACAAACAATGGTTTTCTTTGCTTTTGGTGAAGCCAAGTCCTCGTATATATGTATCAAATTTATGATACCACATCCTTGGTGACTATTTTAACCCATACAGAGACTTTTTTAACCTACATACTAGTTCTTTCTTACCCTTCACTACAAAGCCTTCAAGTTGCTTCATGCAGATCTCTTCTTCTAGATCCCTGTGAAGAAATGTTGTCTTCACATCCATCTGTTCTACCTCAAAATCAAAAGTAGCAACAACATATAAAAGTAATATAATAGAAGCTACCTTTGCAACAGGAGAAAAACTATCACCAAAATAAATTCCCATCACCTGGGAATAACCTTTTGCTACCAACCGAGCTTTTCATTTCTCCACCTTCTCTTTTGCATTCATTTCTTCTTAAACACCCATTTGCTGCCAATGGGTTTCCTTCTAGCTGGCAACTCCACCAGATCCCGAGCCTAATTTTTTGTCTAAAGATGCCATTTCATCAACCATGGCCTCTTTCCAAAGTTTTCCATCCTTTGAATCTAATGCTTCCTTGACAGTTTTTGTATCATCATCAGTAAAAGATAAATACAAAATTGAATAAAAAACAACTTGTTGGGACTGGTTCCCCTAGGTCAAGTTTTGTTAAAATATTGTAATTCTTTGCATTTTGAGGAGCAGAGCATAAGTAGCATAGGTCATTAGGAGTCAAGGGGCTTAGGAAGGTCAAATCCCCTTATTTTTTGTATTTTTTTGAGATCCATCCATGGTTTGCGGACCATAGTATTGTAATCGGAAAAACGTATATAAAATGGTGTCTTCGGGAGTGTAAGAAATCAATCAAGAGGATGGGATTTTGATATGTTCTAATTCTATATCATCTTTCTATATTTTTGGTGAAGGGGAAGGCTCTTGCAGCTGAGTGTGTGGGGACCTTGGTAATTCTACAACAAAGTGCATGGGCCCCTAAAGCTGTGTGCATAGGGTTTGGAAACTTTGTATAAGGAAGATCTGAAGTAATAAAGAAAATTTGAATCAACTTTATGTTCAATGTGTATACTTAAATGTTCTCTATATTGACACGCACTTGAATGATAGTTGCCTGTATTTTCATATTTATTGCTCCGTGAAGATTTGGATCTACTATTATATGAGATTTTATGCATAATTAGATGTTTATGCGAAGTTAATAACTCTCTTTAACTGAAAATAATTGTAAGTTTAGAAATTTCATGGATAAGGGTTCACGAAGTTAAGATCAGGCCTGAAACTAAAGAAATGCCCTAACCCCACATCACATAGCGTTTTGGATGCAAAAACTTGGTTCTAGCATCCCCCAATACTACCTCGGGTGACACTGCAAACTGTGTTATGCAGGTTGTTGCCAAAAGGGCGTATCTTTTAGCATGTGCATTTTCAGTTTGTTGCATTTTTTAGTTTTAGTTTATAGTGTAATGTACAATTTAGTTTGGATTACAATTTGGTTTTTAGTTGGAGAATAAGTGTAAGTTGCAAGTCGCACTTGTTGATTTGGGATCAGCCCAATGGATTAGGCCTCTAGTATATAGGGGTTCTTGTTGCCATCTATGATCGAAAAAATCCTCGTGAAGCTAGTTGTTATCACAATTTTAGTTGTTAGTTTTAAAAAGCGCTGACAGTTTCAGTGTGAGTGCCAATTTGTAAAAAAAATGTTAAAGCACTGACAACAGGAATGTCAGTGCTTATTTTTAATAAACAAGGTTAAAGCACTGAAAACAGGAGTGTCAACATTATTGTGTGTTTAAAAATGAAAAAAGAAAAATGTGCTAACAATGGGAGTAGCAACACATTTTTGTAAAAATGGTCGGTTAAAACTATGTTTTTTCCTGTACAACACAGTAATTTTAGGCACACTTTCCAAACAAATGAGAATGCATTTTACAAAACCAAAAGATTTTTTTCTCTCTAACGAACCCATCTAAAAAAAACTCTCTCAGTTTTCTAACACCTATCAAGGTTTTGGAGTTTCGAAGGGATCACTAGACCCTATTTTTCACAATTTGTGAGGAAAAAGCTCATGGATAGTTGTTGAATTGGATGCCACCTCATCAAATTTGAATTTCGTATCCTTGTATCCAGCCATGACTCCAGTGACAATATGATCTTTAGATGTATATAGGCTTGGAAAGATATGTGCATGTATTTGAGAGATGTGCTTTATCTTTTTTATTTTTAGCAATTTGTAATTAAGTATGAAGGAGAAACTTGTTAGAGTTTGGAATTTTGTTATAAAGAAAGTCTATGTAATGTAACAGAGGTTGAGTTCTGAATACGATTTGGCTTTGTATTCTTCATATTTTTATTAATTTAGACTGTAAGATCATACGTACTTATTCTTTGATGCAAATATTCTTGTGCAATCAATTTCTTGTATTATTTTTCTTCTGTGATTGTTTTTCCTTTATCTGTTAATTCATTTAATGTTCTAGCTTCAATATTTGAGTAGAGACAAATGAATAAGAATTCATCATTGCTCTGTTTCAATATTAACCAGATATTTATCAGCCTTATCCTCTATATCTTCTTTTGGATTCATCTTCTACACCCAATTGTAGTGGATTGTTTCCTTCCTTCAACTTTTAGCTACAATGATAAACTGATGTCTAAGAAATTGTTGTCTACCTTCCCTTTGCCAATCATTGACCATATAACCAACATCTTGCAGATCCTTGTTATTTCATGTGTCTGATTCCATCACCAAATGGATTGTGTTTATTTGCCAAACAAACACTTCTTTTCAAAACCCCTCACTCTACATATGATCTAGTCAATGTGCTGAAAACATAACCAGTCATTTTTCCTGAGTTATAGAATGACCCCTCTTTATATTGAAGAAGCTAGATTTTAATCCAAAATATTGGTTAGAGGTTACCTTGCAATTTTTCCCGCAACCAAGATTTTCTCTAAGTGTTAACATTTTTGCGTCGTTGTCAGGGAGCTAAAGTGAATTTTTCCCTAGGAAAACAACAAGATCTAGATCTTATTGCTAATGGTGAACAACATTCATACACCATTTAGTAGTACATCATTCACCTAGTGACTCCATTATCAGATTCCAGAAGTCAGAACTTTCATGGCAACTCCATTTTTCGAAGAATTCAGAGCTTGAACTGTAGATCTAGTTGCCTAATCAATCAAGATGACAGCGTATGTCTCTAATCCTATTTCTATTGAATATTTTAAGGAATATTAAGACAATTTTGATGATGAACATATTGTTGCATACTTTTCAAGTTTTTTACCTATGTATTTACATTCATGCAAATGTTCTTTCGAGGATAAGATTCATTTCTTAGAAGCATTTGCTGACATAATTGAAAAAGAACTTGAAACTTTAGAGGCTCAAATTTAGTCCCACAATTTTCACTATCAAAATATGCCTTTTGAAAACATTTTCCTATTGAAACAAGAGGATATAGTGTTGCCCTATGATTTTTTGATTGAAGAATGTTTTGTTTT
>APFE030821822.1:0-13567 GCA_000404065.3 Pinus taeda
TTTTAGACTATAATGCAATGATTTAACCACTGGATGAATGAAGTGAGTGGAGAATGAGGGCTAAGAGGGTGTATAGGAAGGTGCAAGGTTGAGGCTCAACAGTTAGCATTCAACAATCCAGCACAAGCTTGTCTAACCTTAGCAAACCTAAAGCTCTAATACCACTTGATCTGATAATGAGATCTTAGACAATTATTAAGGTATTACAGACTCATGTGCATGGATTTTCATATGTTACTTTGTGCAATGGATCAATAAGATTGCGAAATACATAGACAATGAAGTAGTTAAAGAACATAATATACAAACACACATAGACACAACACGTTTAATAAGGAGTTCACCCAACACTCCTGGGCTATGTCTCCTCATCTAGCCTTCAGTGGTGAGCTCTCTCTTATGTCTTCAAAAGCAAAGTTTTTACAAAAGTGAGCTCAATTTGAGTCTCACACAATAGATACAAAACAACAAGGCTTTACTCCCCCAAGTCTTTCTGAGTACACAGACTCTCCTCACTAAATCTCTGTCTCAGCACTGCTTGTCTTTGTCTTCTATCTTCTGTGGCTTTAAAGGAAATCACGATGTCTATTCGTTTCCCCTTCTCGGGCTCTCTGGTTCCTGTTCTCTGAATGCTCGAATCCCCCACTGAACATTAGAAATCATTACTAAATGCCTCTAGGGATGCTGGCCACTTGTTCTGTAACGGAATGGACCATAGATGCCTTTGAAATCCTAAAAATGGTCATTCTCTGTTTACACAGAGAAATACACATAAAATTGTGAAAATCTGCCAATCTACCATTTATCGGATTTGAAATACTATAAATTCCACCTTATAACTCCTATTAGGTCTGCTTTTGTATCGCTTATCGCATCTCCACCGTTGATTTGAGAGATCTAGATCCAACGACTGAGGTTCATTTCAGGCGACTCATGCATATGGGAGTTAACTGCCCAAAAAGGATGGTTTTCTCTCTTTGGGGCCTAGCCACGTGTTAGCCAGTGTATGGGCTCGGGCATAGCCCAGCCAAAACCACTTACCACCTATGGCCCACCTGAAATCCTACTTGTTTCAAATCTCAAAACATATATACCTGCATCTATAAACCCTTTCAGGTCTGGTTTATCGCTTTATTCTCATTTCCTTCGTTTTTCATTCATTTAACGAAAATGTGGTTTACATTGAAAAAGCCCTTTTACCGGACTTGAAATATTATCAAATATCATTCATAATCTTATTGGGTTCGGCTAGCGCACTCATAGTTATTATCGACCCCTCTCCTTTGCATAGCTCTAATGCGATATTGCGATATTGCAATCGCATATCGCCAATCCTTCGTGTCACGATTAAGGCCATAGTGCAATTGAATCTAGACCATTGATTTGCGTGCATAGATCAACGACTCTTGTTTGATCGCGTTGATCACTATCACGCTTCCCATATAACTGCCTCAAATTATCTCCGATAGCCTTCGCCAATTGTGATATGTTGATCAGATCTAGACTGTTGATTGGCCAAATCTGACAGCTCTCGTGCAAAGTTGTTTTAAGCCTCCGATAGGCCTTATTTCACTATTTTCTTCATGTTTTTGCCTCCCGATAGTGTAATATGCCTTTTTAAAAGGTTCTTTCCTTGCGATAGTTTTTAACTATATGAAGACTTAGAGGGTTTTAGGATCCTTTGGATCAACAAGTAGGGTCGAGTGCGACACCCGCGTTATGGTGCACGATCTGTTAGATAGGAGGAAAACACATGACGAATAATTTTCTTTTGTTGCAGAAGTATACACAGATTCCCCAGTAGTTGCTTTGTAATTTCTGTAGGTCAGTAGGCCATGACGAGTGCACTTGTCACAGTTATGAGTTAATGATGGATCAGACCCCAGCCTATAGGATGTAGACAGAAACACAAGCCCTCGACCTAGCTGCGGGAATGGCATGCACTGGATTTCAAGGGCGAGACTAAGGACGAGGAGGAATGGGACGAAGAAGGGGCCATGGATAGTTAATTTGTTATAATTGTGGAGGACCAGGGCACTATGCCCATGATTGTACTAACCTGACGAGGATATCCTATTTGTACTGTGCTCAGTTTGATCATGAAATGATAGATTTTCCTATGTTGATCACACAGATGCACAAAAAAGGGGTACTCCAGGCTCTTTCTGACTCAAAATATCCAAATGAAGAGGTCTGAACCATGCGAAGAAGACCCAAATGTGAACATGGTGCTCAAAAGGGGTGCAACCATAGGGGAGGATAAGGGGAAGCAGCTCGAGGAAGATACATGGGTTCACAAGGCTCCTACAAAGGAACCTGAGTTTGACTTAGAACACGCAAAGGAGATGTTCATGGAAGCTAAGAAGAGCTTCGCGAAGGCCTCCACTTCAGGTAGTAAGGATCAACCAAAGCCAGGGATGGATGCTTACTACCTTTCTAGAGACATGCATGAAACTGATGTGCAACAACAAGGCAATTAAGGGACTACATGAGTTGGTCACTAGGTGTGTGGGGTTAGGATAATCGCATGTAGTTCGGAAACTAGGAAAGCATGCATTGCGCACTGGGAGGGAAATGAGATTGACAAAGCAGATTGGTGAGTACGAAATGGATCAGGTCATCCTCGATCTGGGATCGGATGCGAATGTGTTACTGAAGCAAACATGGGAGTGCATGGGTAGGCCCGCATCGCAGTGGTCCCCTATTCAATTACAAATGGCGAACCAACATAAAATTTTACCCATGGGGAGGTTGCAAGGGGTAACAATTGATATTGAAGGTGCAAGCACACAGATGGTTTTGAAGTGATAGAGATTATTGATAACAACAATCCCTATCCTGCGTTGTTAGGAATGGACTGGGCCACCGATATGAACAGAGTTATCAATCTGAAGAAGTGGAAAATGGTATTCGAGAAAAACTCCCTACGCATAGTAGTCCCGCTAGACCCAGCCGAAGGAGCATGCTACACAAAACTAGTGCGTGACGATGAAAGCGACGACGAGCTGGATTGTATTTACTAGATAACGACGCAAGGCCAGGAGTGGGTGAACTTGACTGTAGATGGGAGAATCTAATGGGAGTGTGACAACTCCTGTGCTTCAGATTCAGATGAAGAAGTAGAATGCTAGTAGAACTAGTTGCACAAAGTGACAACACTGAATTGCAACATGATGATTAGATCACTGCGTTGCATGATGATAGAGGCAAGGGAACTACCAACATATGATGGAGTGACAACGATGGATAAATTCCTAGACAAATTTGAAAGCACAATATCGAAATAGTAGTGGTACGGTGCACTCGAATGGGTGTTGCGCGCAACACCCGCATGATGGTGGAGTATACATCAGGAGACTATTGTAAACTAGCACGAATGTAGAAGGTGGATGCACTTACGGTTTGGAAGCCCCCAGCGGTGAACAAGAGTCAAGTAGCCAGGACAAAGAAGTTTGTGCGCCCACCTGTGTCAATGGGTGCAGACCTATGCTATACAAGCACACCCTAGACTAAGGATCGAAAATCGAAACTAGATGTAGCAATAGGAAAAGCGACGTACACCACAAATATTCCACGTTGAAGCATTCAAAAAGCTATGCGGAATCATGAACAGAGTTCACCAGGTGAGACGAATTGATTGGGACCTACGCGTACCAGTGGTTCGAAGGTCCTATAGGGCCATGAGAAAAAACCTAAGTGCAGAAATGGCTCCAACACTGAAGAGAAGAGATGAGACCATAAGAGTAGAGAAGAACCCCCATACAATAGCTCCCATAGTTGGGGAAGTACGTGAGGACCTGGGTAGGGTAATTATGTAGTTACAAGAAGCCATTTGGCAAGGGAACTTGAAACTTCATAAACTCTAAGAAGATTGGGTACGATTGGGAAAGAAAAGCATGTTAATGAACGCGGAAATCAAAGGACTAGAAACCGAAATCATACAAGCATGTCACATTCATAGAAGGACAGGACAAGATATGGGCAACCATACCACTACATTAGAATATTGTCACCAGGAATTCCTGGTTTTGCTACCATGGCTACAACCACACCTTATCAGAAAAAGTAACCAAGGGAACACACCACATAAGGAAGAACGTGAGGTGCTAACTGGCACGAGGGTAACTGAGAAGGGCCCACGGACCGGGTTGGAAGGTGAACTGAAGCCTCGCATCGGTGGTGCGATCACTTGACTATCCGTAGGAAGCAAAGTCTTAGTGCTCCAAGTAGTTGAAAGAGAGTGCGGGACTATAAAAGAGTCTAGATGGGAGTTGCACAACAAGGAGGTTGCACGCAGGATCAATATGACACACGGGTCACGTTCGTGCACAGGGGGCTGCGCTACCGTGTGAATAGGCTGGAAAATGACCATTGGTGTCACTGTTCATGACAAAATGTCTAATTTAAGGCAACGAGGAGCAGGCAGTGGGCACTTAAAACATGGAGTTAGAACTAGATTTGGGACTATCTACCGCTAATCGCACATTAATGAGCTAAATAAGGGGGGAGCGGTCGAATTTGAGTTCAAAAACTCCTATAAATCATAGGTGACTCTCCACCAAACAACCCTTGGCATTTTGAGAATTTAGTTGTTGCACTATCTGTTATCACTCAGGTTGTTCCCTTTGACCCCCAAGGGAATGGCTGTCGAGGTAACCACTAACCAATCTTTCAGCTGCAGGTACTAGTCTACCTGTAACCAGAGAGGGCTCTCTCTTTATAATTTTTGCTTCGTTTGATGACTGTTTTAGACTAGTTATGATGCACTTGTTTGTTTAATTTTGGTGGGTTGATGATTTTCTTTAGAACTGTAATTTTGAATTACTTGCCAGTTTGTTCCATTGGGCAATGGAGTTGAGGTATTTATGATTTAGGAAAATAGATATGTGAAAACAGAGTGTTGCTGCAGAGCAAGTTAGGCATATGTAAAACAATACATCAGACTTGTTGATGAGTGGTGGAACATTAGTAAATGATAGGCACTTAAGAATCTTTCACTATGCTAATGAAGAAAACATGGAAATAATGCTTGAGAGCAGTTAAGAATTCTTAAACAGTATTCACCATGCTAGGATAAGCTGAAATATGAGCAGTTAAGAATTCATATCTATGGCTAATCCAGCAGAAAACATATTTAGTAAATAGAGATTGAGCATAGGGTGATCAGAACAAATCCTAGGCTATTCTTTTTCTCTAGTTACTGAGATTATGGAAACACGGAATTATGGGAATAACAAGAAACACATACACAGTTAGAAGAAACTTATTGTTTCAGCAAATGACACAGGAATTCTGCAACAAACACAGAGCTTCAGCACATCCATCTCAGACAGTATTGACACCAGCAATCACCATCAGCAATTTTATTAACAAAAGTCCTCAGTATACAATAGAGTTCTTCAGGAGGAATCCTTTTACAACCGACCCTCAGTGCGTTATCTGAGGGGATATTTATACAAAATAGGGCATAAAATATCTTAGTGGAGAGTTATGGTGCAATAAATTGCACCACCAACTCTCTTACACAAAAGTAAATAATACATAAATGTAACCCTAAAGGCTGAGATAGCTGACATTCCTTTGTCAGTCAGATTTAACTTTTGGCTGCAAAAGGCAGCTGGTAACAGTGCATTAAATGTTGCGTTCTTTGGCTTGATATTCTGAGTGGATTGCTGAGTCACCTGTTATGCTTGCTGTACCTGTGTGCTGGCCTGTTCTGCTGACCTGCTCTGCTGACCTGTTCCAAAAAAGGTAAACAAACAATGTGGATATAACTGGGCAAAATTTCCAACATTGCTTGCCACCAATCAGCCAGGGGCAACTGATGTCTCCTCATTTTCACCACTACCTCATCTGCCTCTGTAAGTCTGTAAAAATTGGGAGGCACTTCGAATAGGTGATTGATCTCATGTTCTAGGTAAAATAAATTCTCCAGCTTGTCATAAAGGGTTTGCCCAGATGGGGGCCCTGTTTCTTCTGTGGAACTGCTGGAGGCTGTGATCTGATTTTCTACATATTTGTCAACCCTTATCATATAATGCTTATAGGGCAGCAGCTGCCCTGTACCAGATACCAGACTTGGGAGACCTTTGTCCTGCAAAACAGCCATTTTGGCTCTGAACTCATCTATTTCTTCTTTCATCTCCTGGCACTTCCTTTCTAGTGTTTGACTGAAATTCCTCAGTGTTAGCACCTTTTTGGCAGTGAGGATTGCCTCCGTTCTGCTGGATATTTGCAATTCAGCCAGCTCCTCCCTAGTGCGGTTATTAAGGAAGTGGATCATTTTATTTGCCTGTTCAGGCATTATTCCCAGGATTTCCCTGGCTCTCTGAATTTCTGTATGAACTATTTCTGATAGCTCTACCTGCTCAAAAATGGATTGGATGGACCTCCATTGTTTTTCCATGGATTTGCAGATCTTAGCCCACACAATCCTTTTTATTTCTGCTAAGGTGTCGCCCAGCATTAACTCTTTTTGTAGAGTTTTTATTTTGGCCTCCAAGGCCTTTACTTCTCTCTGCTTTTCTGCCACAGTCATTTTTGACTTGTCATAACTGGCTTCCAGCTTGGCCAGTTTCTCCTTGGTGGCATTTATTTCTGAGACTTGGCCCTCCAGCTCTTTGACAGCCTTCATCATTTCTTCCATGCTTAGGCTGGATTCTGCTGCTGCTGTGGCTCCCACGGTTGCTCCAGTTGCTGATGTGGCAGTGGTAGGTGCTGGAGTAGTGGTATGAGCTGCTGTTTTTTGAGCTGGAGGGGCAGATTGGAGGTTTGTGGATGTCTGTGGTGGCTGAGAGGCAGTTTCCCCTTGTTTATCCTGCATAGCTTTCTCCAATTCTGCCTCCATCTCCACTATCCTCTGGTTCATGGCCAGGAGTAATTCCATAGCTTGGTCCACCTGTTTTTCTTGGGCCAGTTGTGCTGTGTCAGGATGGATAGTAGGAGGCAATTTTGCCTGCCTCCTCAATGCAGCTATGTCATCATCGTTTTTCTTCATAAGGGCCTTGACGCCCTTAGGATCCTTTGGGTCATGCCCAAGATCAACGATTATGTCCTCCAAAGTTTTTATTCTATTGTCTTTGGCGGAGGAGGACAGTCTTTCCACATCCAGCTGTCTGTTGGTATGCTTCAGTGATTCTTTTAGCTGATGGGCCAGCATTGCCCTATCAGCAGGTGTTGCATACACCATTTCCCCGGTTTTCTTGTGCAGCTCAATTTGGTCCATGGGGTGTATGTCTTTGGCAAAGACCTCCAGATTAGTTGTGTAGTAGTCAGCTGGGGTCTTTGGGTGTGGAACTCTAGGTCTAAGATGAGTAAATATCATCTTTTCATCCTTGAAGTCAAAGGCAACCATCAATCTCTGTTTTTTGGCTGGGGTGGTGTTGAGGAACTGCTCATATAGCTGTACTCTCAGTAATTCATTCTGAGCCTTAATCTCCATAAAACCCTCTTTGACTGTGGTCGGCTTCTGTCCCTGCTTTCTGGAGGAAGATACCTCCACCGTCTGCTGTTGAGGCTGTGCTATGCTGGTGGTTGTCTGTTGGCTTGCTTGCCTTTCCCTGTTTTGGCTTCCTTCCAGCTCTTCACTTATTTCTCCTTCAACTTCAGGGTCTGTCCTTGGCCTCTTGGCCTTTGGTTGCTGCACTGACCCTGTAGGAGGTGTTATTTCTTCTCTGTCCCTTTTCTTCCCTCTCTCATTGTTTAGAGGGGTCTGCAATACTAGGTTTTGGATTTGTTCAGTTTGCAGGGGAGGAGCCTGTGTTGTTTGCTGGTCTTTTGAGGCACTAGGCTGCCCTATTTCTGTTTCTTGATGCTCATCCATCTTCTCCTTTCCTTTGGCAGTTGTTGCTAGAGCTTGTTGGATGTCCTGTGTAGTTGAGGTGCCTTCTCCTGTCTGGATTGTTTGCTTGAACACCTGTTGACAAGAGTCCAAGTCAAGAGTTTTTTCCAGGTCCTTTACATTTTGTTCCATTAATTCTTCCTGAGTCAATTCTTCTACTATTGATCCAGGCACCCATTCATCCTGATTTGCAAACGGTTGTACTTGTGAGAGGGGGGAGTGGTCATAGGCGTGCAGCCTGAATTTGACTCTTCTTGCACTTATGAAACCTTCAGGGTCATAAGGGACCCACCAAAAACTCTTCTTGAGTCTGAGTTGCTGTCCTAGTATTTGGTCAGCTTCCTACCAACCATCCTTTTTGTTCATTGTGAATGGGCCTAGGTGATCCCTGAATTTCAGGTTGGCCTTCTTCTTGGCACTGTGAAAATGTGTTAGGTCTGAGTTTATCAGTTGCCTATAGTATTCTAGAGCAAATAACCTCATGGGAACGTACTTCGGGAGTCTGTATGGACAGAGCTCACAGCCATAAATTCTGATGACAGAGTGGTTTTGGTACAGGTACCAGTCACCAATTTTGTAGCTTTTGGATAGCTGCAAAATCTTCTGCATATCCCTGGATAGTCTTGCAGGGGGAGTCCTCTTTAGCAGGCAGATGACTGGATATACAAACTGATCAATAAACTCACAGTATGAGTAGGGGGAATCCTGAACCTGGTGAAAGACTGAAGACCAGAAGATCACAGACCTTCTTTCCCCTTGTGAGTCTAGCTTCTTGATTGAGCATTGGAAGCTGTCTGTCTGATAATACAAGAATAAATGGTAAATGTATGAGGAATATTTAAATATTGCCTCTCTGTCCAGGCTAGTCAACTGATCATGTATCTTGACTGCAATGTACTTGGCATAGTTGTATTTGATGTCAAGGGGCTGCATAGGGCTGTATGCAGATAGCATGACCAGCACAGTTGTGTCAACATGTTCATTGGTGGTGAACCCCAGCACAGAGGTCACCATGTCTATCAGCAGCTTGCCTACTTCATTGAAATCCTTATATGAGAAAGGGGGCAGCCCAGAGGGCTGGTAGTCTGCCTTCATGAATTTTCTGGCTATGGCTTCAATGTCTGGAGCGGAAAGTCTGGAGCCCACATCTAGCAAATAATCCATGGAGAAAGGGTACAGCAACTGGGTCTGTTTGTAATTAAGCATCTGGTTAATGGAGTCTGGAGTTATGTGAAAAAGGATGCTCCCAGATGGAGACTTCACAGCCCTGAGATCCGGGTCATAATTTTCTGCACACAGATGGATAATTTCTGGGAATATATTGACAGAAGGCAGAAAGTAAATGGGCAAATTGGACTGCCATATCCCATACAGGTCACTGCTGTCTAAATGAGTGTTCCTTAGCTGACAGTAGGTCTTCAAATGGTTTCTTGGTGCCACAAAGTCTGTGATGAGAGCATCATCATCCACCAAAGGTACAGCTTCTAGGTCTCTGTTGGGTGGGTTAAGGGGTAAAGCAGCTGAAACTTCCATCGTTTTGGACTTTGCTGGCAGTTTACAGTGCCTCAAACTTGGTTTTTAAGAGGTATATTGCTCTCTGTCTGCAGTGAGCAGTCTTGGAAGTTTTTAAAAGGCTGTCACAGGTTTAACTGTACTGGGGGGCACTCTGTCTCAATGTGGCAGAGTGTTTTTTAGCTGGATAGCTGGTCAATTGCAGAGGTTTGCTTATCAGAGGTGAAGGAGGATGTAATGCAGTGTTTTTTAGCTTGTGGCTGGGCCCTGCAGTTGCCCTTTTGTTGGGAAAATTGGGCAGAGTTTCAGCTTGTCGCGGGTTTTTCTGACATTTTTTTGTACAGGGGTTACAGAGGTCTCACGGGCAGCTTTGAGGGCGAATTTTAACCACAGGGCTTCTTGAATTACAGTAGCAATTGAGCAGGAAAGAGGATTTATATGGACAATGAGAGGGCAAGAGGGTGCCTGCGGCGAAATACCTGTTTTAACGGCGTACGGGCAGTTGCAGCGGTCGAAAAGGTTGGGTTGAGTATGGTTGAATCGACAATGGAGGTAGCAACAGTTGTAGCGGATGACTTTTGGCTTCTGACCGTTGGAAATCAAATTCGCCTTCAGCTGAGCTCCAGGTTATTCGGCAGCAAACGTTAAAAAACAACGGTTTTTTGCCCTTTTTATGCATTTTGGGCGAATTGGCGCTTTTTTTGTGATGACGTCATGCTGACGTCACGGTGGGCCCAAGGTACGGAGGGGATGACGTGGCAGGTGACGCGGATGCCCAGGTGGCGTGGACGCTCAGGTGGCATGGCCATGGTGGCGGGGTAGTCAGAGTAATGCGTGGGGTCGGGTGAGGTGGATGTACGGCAGAGGTCAAAGGTGGGGTGACGTCACGCTGACGGAGGCGTGACGTCAGCGTGAGGGGGAGGGTGGTAAGCGGTCTCCCCGGCAGGCCCTCCGGCGGTAAGTGGTTTGGAGGGGGGGGGCAGCGAACACATCCCGCGCCTGACGCGTGGCAGGGGTATGGCAGTAATACCGCCCATCCCCCGGGCGTAAAAGATCGGGCAGGTTCACAGGCGGATCAACCGCCCACCGTTGGATGGCGGGGCGGGAGATCGGACGGCTGGCGGAGATCGGGACATGCCGGCGGGTTTATGCAGTGGGACCCGCCCATTGATTTGACGTCTTGTTTTAATAAAAGGCGCGCGGGGGGGGGTAAACCATAGTTTTTTGGGTTTTGTTGGTTTATTTGCCCGCGCGCTTTTAATTAAAATTTAATTTTTTAACTTTAGACAATGGGTTTTTTGGGCGGAGAAGGGGAAAAAGGATTTTTTGGGGCGGGGAACCTTTTAGGAGCTATCTTTTTGCAAAAGGGTCATGGGTAGGAGTGGCTTTTTAATAGGATTTTTCTTTGCAAATAAGGGTTAAATGACCAGAATGACTTAGAATGAGAGGAGGTGACCTGGGAGGTTCATCAAAGTGACCAGGTGTCATTTTGATTCCCTTTTAAACAGACCATATGGCTATAGTACCAGGGGAGGGATATTTATAGACATTTTGGGGTTTATACACCATGGTGTTTACAAAAATAGGGATAATGGGGTATAGGGAGCTAAGTAGTAGGGTTAGTTGTCAATATGGAGGGGACAAAAATGGATGAGGGCTGGCTCAACCAAGTTTTCTTTGAAGATAACTTGAAATCAAGAGTAGATCAAAATGAAAAGATTTTTGGACAAGAAATGTGGCTTCTTAAAGCCATAAGAATATGTCAAAAGTTATAAATTTCTGTGCTCTGTGCACCTTGGGAAAGGGTGTTAGTAATGAGTGATATACAGATGAAGACAAGGGAGTTAGTCATGCTCCAGTGTGTTTCTCTTCTTGTAGATGTTTCAGCAACTTTGATTTTGGAAGGGACACCACTTCTGCAACCCCATCTACCTACCCAACTAGTTCTCCTAACATTTTTTGTTCCTTCTTGGAGGGTGCATTTGGACTAGCAAACCCTTTAAATGCCTTTTTCTTTTCACTGGTTTTTGCTTTTATTTCCTATCTAATGCAACCCTTATTCCTTCCAAGGTCCCAGATTAAGCAGTTGGGAACCTTAACTTCTCTACCTAGCTACTTATTTGCCAAGATTTAACAGTTTGAACAGATTTCCTTCTCTATTCTACAACATGAAAATTGAAAATATGGCATGATCCAGTTTAGACTGTTGGATGCTCCATCACAATTGAGTTCCCATCAAGATTGAGACACCTTGTCTGCTTGTAGAAATATGGGATCTTTGCATTCAAAGCAGAGCATATTTGGTCCTTTTGATCACCAATCATGAAATATGAAACCTATTGGTATAGGTATCCAACAGTGGCTCCACATGGGGATGGTTTTTCTTTTGAAAGACCAAGAACAGCAGGTCAGATTGCCTTGGGTCTTGACTGTGTGTGCCAACTTTCTCAGATCTGCTGCACTGACATGCTTTTTTGTACCTCTCTTCTTGGTGGACCTCTGATTTCTATAGCTACTGCTGCCAGCTATCTGAAAACTGTAAGACAATTTTTTACATATATGAAAAGATATATACAACAGCTTATGTACAAAGGGTAACTCAGACTGCAATTATGGGTGATATTCAAAATAGTGTTTGAGCATCCTGCCATTGACAGGACCTTCATCCAAATTAGTTTCATCAAGGTTCTGGAGAAAATAGGTGTTGTTTCCCTGTACTGCTTGAACGACAAATGGCCCTCTCCAAAGGGAATCAAACTTTCCATGATTTCCTTTATTTTCTCTCCTTGAATCCCACTTGAGAACTTTGTCACCTATATTGAAATCCTCAACTTTGGTTCTCCTGTCAAAAGCTTTCTTGAGCTTCTCTTGTAAGATCTGAACTCTGTTGTAGACTTGGTCCCTGGTTTGCTGTAGACAAATTATTTGGTTCACTCTCCTCTGTATATCATTAGGCTCTGCTTGAATTTCCTGTAGTAGTTTCATGACAGGGATCCCTAGTGATGAAGGAAACTTGGCTTCTAGTCCATAGACTAACTCATATGGGCTAACCCCAATTGATCTTTTGGTTGTTAATCTATCTGCCCACAAGGCATTGATAAGTTTTTTGTGCCAATTCTTTTTGTGCTCTTCTAACACTTTCTTTATCATACTCACCAGGCTTTTGTTTGAAGATTCTGCCAAGCCATTTCCTTGGGGATAATATGCAGTGGAATGGCCCAAGGTGATGTGAAATTTATGACAGAAACTGATCATCTTCTTGGATCTGAAAGCAGCAGCATTGTCAGTTACAATTTTGTCAGGGCATCCAAATCTGGAAAGGATATTGGTCTCCAGAAACTGAATGATGGTGGAGTCATTTGATTGTCTGCATGGGATTGCCTCAATCCATTTTGTGAAGTAGTCTGTTGCTGTCAGAATCCATTTATGTTGGCCTGAAGACGAGGGATTGATTTCTCCAATGAAATCCAGGCCCCATTGCTGAAATGGTCTTTCTGTTGCAATAGGTCTTAGAGGTAATGGCAGTAGTTGTCTTTTCCCTTCAAACACTTGACATTTATGACATGCAGTAGTGAATTTCTTGACATCAGAGAACATAGTAGGCCAATAGTATCCAGCTCTCAGTATCTTATCTATAGTGGATTTCCAATACAAATGCCCACCACAATCTCCTGCATGGAATTCTCTTATGGTCTGATCTGCTTCATTTTCCATTAAACAGTTTAATAAGATTCCCTCATGGTTTTTCCAAAACAGGTTTCCTTCCATGACACAAAATTTTGAGGCTTTCATTTTTACAAACCTACTCTTAGTTTTAGACAGTCCTGGGGGAGCACACAGGTTTTGCAATACATAGCAGATCTCAGAGTACCAGGGGGATTGCTCAAAGGCTACATTGATCTTTGGAGTCGCCAGCTCCGGTTCACTGTCTAATTGGTTAATATCTAGGGCCTGGAAATTTGTTTCAGACATCAGTTTGGCCAAGCCCTGCCCTTTTATGAGTTTTGTAGGTTTTATTTCTATGTCAAATTCTAAGATGCTTGCTATCCACTTGCCTCTTCTGCCCTCCAAGTTCTCTTGCGTAAGTATATCTTTGACAATTGGGCTTGGTACATAGGCTATTATGTGGGAATAGAGGATGTAAATCCTGAAGTCCTTAATGGCTTTGACCAGGGCATAGGCCTGTTTTTCCATGATCTGATAGTTAAGGGGTGC
>APFE030821841.1:0-10931 GCA_000404065.3 Pinus taeda
CTTTAAATAGAATTCATGGACCAATCAGGTGTCAAGCCACGGATCAAGTGTCGGTAATACCGAGGAGAGAATGAACCGTCGGATCACTACATATCGTGACCGCAGGATTCTAAGTTACAAAATGTACAACGGTAAAGAAACACACTTTACCTAACTCTATACCTAACTCTATACTAGACCAAGTTGAACTTAACTATTCCTATGTGTCGGAATATCCTAACACTATTTCCCCTTGTTCTTATCCCAAAAATCATTGTACATCTCTATATCTTCTTTTCTATGGTTATACATTGAAATTTTTTTAAAACCCTTTGAAAATTCAAACTCTAGCCGTTTCCTATATATGAAACATGTTGCATACTTTTCTACATTGGAATGTATTACAATGTAATACATTATATATATGATGGGATATCATTATCCCGCTATCACATTTCACAAAAGTCCCTGTTTTCCATATGTTAAAGTCGTTACCTATCCATCGATTGTGATAATGGTCCCACATCATATCACATAGCCCGTAATTGGTATATACCATATGAACTATAAATCAATGTTCCTTACCCTTTTCCTTTATGCAATTGCAATAAGACCCACATTCCCTACCCCGCATCGCATCCCACATTCCTTACCACGAATCACTTATATATATCGATGCTGATATAACTCCCGCGCTAATACAATCCACCAATAATACTCCTCACTCCGATTGCGATATCCCCTTAGCTATGGGTCATGGCCCCCAGCAATCACACCACATTAATTTATCACATCGTAGTCCTATAGCAATATCCCCATCCTATGATAAACCCTGACAATAGGTACCCGCCATTGCATTAAGTCCCGACCCTCACACCATCTCAAGTGCCCTCCCCTGTAAGGCCCTATTCCCCAATTGTGATTGCGATTGCAATAGAGCCCGACGAGACACAATATTTTATTTATCATGACTTAATGGGATATCACGTCCAATCCATCAGTGAAATACTATTGAAGAGTGTAAAGTCCCCTACCTAGATGTGATTGCAATAAAACCCTGTTCGGATGCAATATTTCATTTAATCAATTGGAAAGGTTTTTTGGGTCCATTTCTTGGAAAAAATACAATTATAATAAGGAAAGGGATGCGTGTTAAAATTAAAATGCTTATCTCTTAATGACCTAGATCAAACCTGTCGATATCAACAACGGAGGAAAACTTTAGACCCCCCTGAGCTCCATTTCAAATTATTTGGGGGGGGGTCCAAACTCAAAGCTAGTGTCATCCTCTCCATATTTTGGACTCCTCCCCCCCCAATACATCACTGTAGCACCCCCCCTTTGAAAAGTAGATTCCTTTGTCTTTGAAACTCAACTCCATCTCCACTTCATCTATTTGCCTCCAGTCCTCTAATGGCATGGTGCCCCTCCTGATATCCATTCATAGTCTGAAAGAATTGGTCCCCCTATATTGATTTTAACAGAAAAAACAACAGTTAAGGAAAAGAAGACAATGAGGACACATTCAACATATTTTAGTCAGCATGTATTAAATGTATAGAGGAAAACAAGATAAATACCATTTCTTATTCAATAGCTACAAGCATCAAACAAAACACAATAGAATAGTGGGACAACAAGATACACATACCAGAACGCCCAAAAAACAACACTGGAACACAGGGGACTAATATTTTTTAGAATAGCTTAATCTAATTTTATACGTTTTTGTAATAAAATCTTCAATTCTGTTTCAAGATAAACGAGTAGATATTTGTAATAATTTTTGATATTTTAAATAAGGATGTTTTTGTAAACAAGTTATAAATACTTCATCCTTTGAAGTAATACATGTTGGCTTTTGAACAAGAGAACACTATTGTCTATTTTTGAACCATTAGCGGATTTACCAATAATACAAAAAGATCTTTCACAAGATTCTTGTGTCAACTTGTCGGTGAAGTGCCTCTACTGTCTTATGTGTTTATATTTCTTTATTTATAGCACATATATGTTTCCTAATATGAATTATTCAATAGATAAGTAAACGACAAAAATTGTTTAAATATACACTCTGCACCCGACTACGAATAATTTCAATGTTTTCTTCTGATCTTTAAATATAGAATTCAGGTAATAATGCTCTATATCTAAATTGAATCTTAATCTATTCTTCCTCCCCCATTTCACAAACTTTAAAGAATCTATTCATTTTTTCTACCTTTCCCTGTGATATCTATCTGTAGACACTGCAATCGATCTTTACTTTATGTAATAGACTCCATAGACCAGTGGTAATATAATTATCAACCGACATTTAAAATACAAATCAAACCTTAAACTTCATAACTAGCCTAATATTCAATACAACAAAGTTAAATCTTACAACGAGAGCCCTCTCTGAAGCTGGTAGGGTTAGATCTCAACTTCCAAAGTCGGTTTGTCATTACCTTTGTGATTTTCTTCTGCAACCTTGGAAAATTACGGAGTGCTAACATTCTTTGACCATAATCGGGATGAACATTTCATATTCCTCAGAAAAGCATATCAAGTTCGAGATCTGATTACTGATGGTGGATAGTGATCAGACAAAAGAAGGTTGTATCATTCACCCGGCGACTCCATTTTCAAGCATCCAGAGCTTCAAAGTTTTCAGGGTGACTCCACTGTTAGAGAATCCAGATTTGCAGAAAACTCATGGAAACTCCACTACATATTGATTAGATTTATTGCTAAGCAACATGATAGGGTATGTGGTAAACCCTAGATATGGTGAAGTTTTAGAAGAATTCAGGGATACATTAATGGATTTTCAAATTGATGGAGCTTTTTCAATGGCCATATTTCATTGTTTGAAAACGAGAAAAAATTCCCCTGAAGGTAAAATTTGTTTTCTTGAGTTAATTGCTAAAAGTTTTAAGAAGGGTATTGAACTTTTGGATTTTCAGATTTAATCATATAGTTTCCAAGATCCTAAACAGTTCTTAGAAAATATTCCTTCTCCAAAACAAGAGGAGATTGTATTGCCTTTTGATTTACAGATTGATGAGATTCTTGTTTTCGAGCATAAGGTTGAAACTAAATAGTGGGAATCAGGGTTTAACCTTGAGAATACAACTGATGAAATCTTCCATGCTCAATCGGTCAATCAAGGCCTGTAAGGTAAACTAATTAATCATGCCTTTACTTATCCTATAAAAAACTACATGGAGGTTCTTTTCAACTCAAGTGTTCAATCATATTTTCATTATTAGATCCAACAACAGTTGCCATTACATTCTACAACTTTGATTTTATGGAAAAAAAAAATCAAGTTGCCCTTTTTATTGTACCAACAAGAAGTCAAGTAGTCCACTTATTTCAGCGACTACTTGACTGGCTTCATTGGCATTTTTGTATTATTTGATTTAGCATGATTACAATAGTCTAGAGTAGGTAGCAGTGTGCAAATAAGCTCAGCGCTTTGACCATCTTTTTCAAACATTATTATCAATTTTAGTTTCAGATAACAGTACAATTTTTAGCTTAGTGTGTATTTCAAATTTCAGTTTGTAGAATGGTTTTGGTTTAAGTTTAAAAGTTTCAGTCACATAGTTTTTTATGGTAGAATAGGTTGTAGATTTGGGGTGAGTGCAATGAATCAGGCTACTAGTCTACAATGTTCTTGACACTTCACCAGGAAGTGTCATCCGTAGCTGGAACGACTATCAGGGTCCTATAATTTTTATAGGATTGCTTGATTATAGCTAATCATTATTATGTTTGAGATGTTGTAAATACTATTTCATCCTACAAATTATTTCCAAAGTGACACCAAGTATCAGTATTTAAGGATACTTTTGCATAACAATGTTTGGATCATATCATAATGTAGGCATTTTCACCAAAAACTAATCAGAAGCAGCTTTGCAACGGTATGTCCTGTGGTCAAATATGACTCCTAGATTGAATGATAGGCCAGAACAAAGTTTTGAATTCAAAAGCATATGCTATAGTTTAAATCATGTTTGCATCTATCCTTTGTAAAAACTATTTACCCCGTTATGAATATGTGATATGGTTTTAACTCTAGCCGGGACCCACATGATCTCTCCCTCATTTCCCTCATAAATTTCCTCATTCCCTTTAAATCCATTTTCCCTTGATAAGTTCCTAAAATCCTAATTCAAAACCCTTTTCCCACAGGTTCATATCCCCAAAATCATTGTACATGTCTATATCCACTTTTCTATGGTTATACATTGGAATTTTATTAAAACACTTTGAAAATTCAAACTCTAGCCATTTCCCATGTATTAAACATGCCACATACTTTTTTACATTGTAATGTATTACAATGTAATACATTATATATAGGATGGGCCTATGCTATCCCACTATCACATTTCGTAAAAGTCCCTGTTTTCCATATGTTTAAGTCTTTACCTATCTACCGATTACACTAACAGTCCCACATCATATCCCATAGCCCGCAGTTGGCATATACTATATGAACTATAAAGAAATTCCCCTTACCCTTTTCCGTTATGCGATTGTAATAAGTCCCACATTCCCTAACCCACATCACATCCTGCATTCCTTACCCTATTTCGCTTATATATATCAGCGTCGATATAACTCCCTTGCTGATATAACACACCGATAATACTCCCCATTCGGATTACAATATCCCCCAGGGTATGAATCTCGACCCTTGGCAATCGCAACACATTAAAATCTTGCATTGTAGTCTAGCAGTGATATCCCCATCCCACGATAAACCCCAGCGATAGGTCCCTGCCATTGCAGTAAGCCCTGGCGCCCGCACCATCTCAAGTCCCTCGCCTCGTAAGGTCTTATTCCCCAATTGCGATTGCGATTGTGATAAAGCCTGATCGGACGTGATATTTTATATATCGTGACTTAATGGGCTGTCATTTCCAGTCTATCAGTGAAATACTATAGAAGAGCGTAAAGTCCTCTGTCTCGATATCATTGCGATAAAACCGTGTCTAGATGTGATATTTCATTTAATCAATTAGAAAGCTTTTTCGAGTCTGTTTCTTGGATAACCTACAATTATAATAAGGAAAGGACTGTGTGTTAAAAGTAAAATCCTTATCTCTTAACGACTTGAATCAAACCTGCCCAGATCAATGACAAAGGAAAATTTTGGACCCCCCTAAGTTTCGTTTCAAATTATTCAAGGGGGGGTTCCAAACTCAAAGCTACATGTCATCCTCTCCATATTTCGGACCCCACCTCTCATACATCAATGTAGCACCCCCCCTTCGAAAAGCAGATTCCTTTGAATTTCAAACCCAGATCCACCTCCACTTCATGTCCTGGTCTCCAGTCCTCAGCTGTGACGTGGCACCTCCTGGTATCCATTCATAGTGTGAAAGAATCGATCACCCTACCTTGCTTTTAACAGAAAAAACTACAGTAAAGGAAAAGAAGACAACGAGGACACATTCAACGTACTTTAATCAGCAAGTATTAAATGGATAGAGGACAAGAAGATAAATAGCATTTCTCATTCAACAACTATAGTCATCAAACAAAACACAATGGAATAGTGGGACAACGAGACACACATGCCAACAACTTAAACAATATTGCTCAATTAAAGGCCCAGTCACTACCAGAACGCCCATAAACAACACAAAAACACAGGAAACTAATATTTTTAGAACAATTTAATCTATTTTTATACCTTTTTGTAATAAAATCTTGAATTTTGTTTCAAGATATACGAATAGATATTTGTAATAAATTTTGATATTTTAAATCAAGATATTTTTTAAACAAGTTATAAATACTTCATCATTTGAATTAATACATGTTGGTTTTTGAACAAAAGAACACTATTGTCTATTTCTAAACCATCAGCATATTTACCAGTAATACAGAAAGCTTTTTCACAGGATTCTTATGTCAAGTTGTTGGTGAAGTGCCTCTATTATCTTGTGTGTTTATATTTATTTTTTAATAGCACATATTTGTTTCCTAATATAAATTATTCAATAGATAAGTAAAGGGAAGAATTTGTTTAAATCTACACTCTGCACCTAGCTACGAATAATTTCAATGTTTTCTTTTGATATTTAAATATAGAATTCAAGTAACAATGCTCTATATCTAAAGTGAATCTTAATATGTTTTTCCTCCCCCATTTCACAAACTTTAAAGAATCCATTTAGTTTGTCTACCCTTCCATGTGAGATTTGTCTATAGACACTACAGTTAATTTTTACTTTATGTAACAAACACCATAGACCAATGGTAATCTAATTATCAACCAAACTTTTATATACAAAGTAAACCTTAAACTTCATAAATAGCTGAATATTCAATACAAAAAAGTTAAATCTTATAGAGAGAGCCCTCTCTAAAGTTGGGAGGGCTAGTTCAAAGCTTCGAAAGTTGGTTTTTGGTTACCTTTGTGATTTTCTTCTGCAACCTCAGAAAATTATAGAGTGCTAACAGGTTCCATCTAAGAGAAATGCATACATGTAGAGTTTTTTTCGTTAGTTCACCCATAAAGATGCTTTCACCTCCCCCACCTAGCACCACAATTCATATGATAATATATCCTCCCATATGATAATATATAATCTACTTCTTCTTTCACTTCAACATCTACTTGGACATGCCCTTCTTCTTTACCATCCGCAGGAAATCTCTAGCTAAATCTAGTATCATGCATAAAAGCATCATATTCAGTAGCTAGATTCTAGTCGTCCTAAAGACAACCTTGATATTTGATGGTGTTGGAGCCCTTTTAAAATCTTTACTTACAAGCTCTGCTAGCTTGAACTTGCTCACCTCAACCCCTAGATTCTCTACCATCCATGAAGCATGCTCTCACCTAAAATAGTTCTTGAACGGGCCAAACACACTAGCATCAAATGATTACAATCTGTGAGTGGTATGAGTGGTCAATGTTAACAATTCGACACCTAAATTATTTGTTTCCTCAATTATTTTCATAACAATTTGGCTTCCATGGCCATCTAATATCAATAGATATTTGTTCTCATGTGAGACACCACCTAGTACAGATGCAGCAAAGTGATAAAGACAATTAAAAAAAAAATAACTATTTAGTCATCCATGCATGGGGATGTGCAACCATGCATTCATCTAGTTCACACTTTTGTATATAGTTTTTAAGTTTATTTTTTCCTTTGAATAGATAAAATTCTAGGATGAAGCACAAATCGCATTAACACAACGTAGAATAGTTATCCACTCCCTGCTCTTAGAGACAATATTTGGCATGTTTTGGCTCCCTCTCATGGAAATTACCTGGATGCCATAATTCCTTTCTTCCTGTAAACCTGTTTTGTAACAATTCCTTATATGGTCTACACCATAAGAATGCTTATTGTATGCACTAGAAAGAGTGTCATAGTACTTACATGCAATTGCAGGGAGGTAATTTAAAGCTTTGTCTCTGTTAAGGCCCTCAGTTGTATGCAATACAAGTTATGGATGCCTTTTCTAAAACCCAAACCACCATGATTTACCAAGAAACCCATCTTTGAATGAGTTTGGCCTCCCATGACAAATTTGAGCAACTGTGTATTTGAGTTGTATCAAATCTATCCCATCTCCCAATTGGGAAATCTCCTTACACCACTCAACCACCTTGACCTCCTCCTCTTCAAGCGTAATTGTAAGAGGCCTTCTATGTATTGTATGAGTGAGCCCATTTATCCAGTAATGTATTGACAAGGGAGTAATATCATGCTTCTTTATAGATGCTCGAACTGAATATCCATTAAAGTTTATATCATCAATTGTAGCTAACATGCCTTCTTTTGTCCAACCTCTTATAGCGTTGATCTTCTTAGTTGAACTTTAACTTTGGACTATGGTTTATGGTGGCTCTATGTTTGATGGTGGGACATCATCAAATTATGTCACATGGCCATCCTTAACAACATTGTTGGGAGCAATGTTTACATTCACGTGATTTTTCCTATTCTCATCTAATGAAGGGCATCACAACTGGGAACCCCTAGTCACTTGCCTATCTCTTCTCCTTGTACAAGAAACATAACTAAATCTTTCCATAGATGCAACTGCTTGCATATTTATTACATGCATTTAGTTAACAATAATTGAAATTCTATTTTCATACAAGCTCATAATATTTTTTCTTTCTTACAAGAAATTAATAGCATGTATGTTAATAACAATTTAAATTTTTTTCATACATATGACTTTTAGATGGTAACTTTGAAAAATCAAATCTATAGAAGGAATTTGTTGTATGTCTTCAAATATATCAATAATTATTTTTTTGATAGCTTTTTTATACAATTAAAATAACATGACTGTATTTTCACTTTGAAAATTACTGCCATTGTGTTGAAATTGTCCTATAAATTGTTGTATGCCTTCAATTATATCACTTTTTTGGATAAAATGTTTTATGCCTTATAATAAAATGATGTAGATGTTGGAGGAATTTCAACTAAAAAAGTGACGCTTGGTTCCCTTTTTGGTTAAGATGTTCATTTCATCTAGTCCCTTTTTATAATTTGTTTTATGACTTAAATTGTTTAGCCTCATGTTGGCCAATATTTTTATTCCTATAGATAACAATATCCAGGCACGAAGGAAGTTGTAGACTTGCCTTTTTAAAGGAATTTAGCAGCTCAATAGAAGCTCTAGGCCTAGCTTAGTAATGTTTAGTGATTCTCCTATTGTGGGAATGGTTCTACATTTGCAATATTGTTATTCGTATAGATAACACTCTGGAGGCATGAAATAAGCTTTAGGCTTGCCTCAATAAAGGTTTGATTGAGATGTTAATTTCCTTTAAAATTGTTAAGCCTCATGTCCATGAACACTTACTTTACAAACATAAAAATCGATCAATTGATTTCTAATGGTTAGTAATTCTCATACTGTGGGAATGGTTAGTTTTCCAATATTGTTATTCCTATAAATAACATTGTGCAAGAATGAAAGAAGCTTTAGGCTTCCCTACGTAAAGTTTCTATTGAGGTTCTAGGATAATCGAGTTGATGTGTCTATATATGACAACCTGAATTTGAGATTTGAAAATTTTGTCCAACCTTAGTCAGTCCAACATTATTAATAATATATATTATCCCAAAATATCATTAAACGTTTCAGAAATAAGTCTCATTTAATTTTCCTAACATAGCTAATTTGATGCCAAGGGATGATTTACAAGATATACTACAAAGAATAACCCAACGAACCCTTATTTGTAATATCATCCTTCTGAGAAGGTCATGTGAATGCTCAACAAAAACTACAAGTCTCTAAATAGCCACGATTGATCCGAATGAAGTTACCAAGAGGCATGACTATGATATGTATACGTCATGTGTTGCATTAATAATATGCTCAAAATTTTTCACAGTAAATCCTCCTAGGACCCAATGAAAGTTCCTCAGATTTGTCTCAGGCGCAATAAAAATACATCACCAAAAAATGTTGCATTAGGTATTCTTTAATAACTAAATTCAATTTTGAATAATAGGACTAGGACCATAACAACTAAAAACCTTCAACATAAAAGGACACATGTTTTACAGTTTAATGTTGTGTATGGATCTCATGGTTTCTTCTTGTTGTTTATGCATGGGGCAACCTACATCCTGCAAGGATAAATGTTTTGTATAATTGAATGTTTTGAGTGAATTTCATGGATTCGTATGACAATTTGTGCATGAGTTCATGGATATTGACTTTGTGCATTTCAACCCTTTCCAATATTGGTATCCATGAGTTTATACAGGTTGCCTTGGGAAAAAAACCCAGTAAGTTGCACTATCATAACAGTAAGGTTCTTATATAAGTTGTTTATACACACCTATTATTCATGACATGATTTGGTAGTGCTTATGATAGTGAGACTGCATCTACATGACTTACTTTGGATCTATTTGTTTTCGCACTAGATATGGATTTGTGCCTTAGTCTCAATCCGAGAATACCTCGGAAAACATTCGTTGATATGTTTCCCTAATTGAGGGAAGCATGTTAAGTCATATCAAGATATTAACGATATATGTTGTTTGATTTTATTTTAAAAGATAATTTGTTTCAAAGGGTTGTCCATTTTGATGAGAACTCCAAACCCAAATTGTCTCTTTCTCCTCTAAATTGTCATGTTGATGAAAACGCAGATGGTGATGACAATATAGTTTGTGTAGAAAAATAAGATGATTAAGAACATGAAAATTATACTTCAACACCAATAAAAAAAGAACAACCTGAAATCATGAACAACCATTGAGGAGGATATTTTGTAAGTAAAGAGGCCTCACATGTATGCCTATACCCAACGAAGTTTAACTCCTTTTCCTCTATTCCTCACCATATTCAGTCACCAACCACTAATGTCTCCCTTTTGGGTCATGCCATTTCATATTTTCCAAAATAACTCTCCCATACATGAATGGAATCTTTCCATCAAAGAGGAGTATTCTTCCTTGATGAAGAATTACACATGGATTGCATTCCTCTTCTGAATGGATGAAACTTGGTCATTATAAGTGGGTCTACTAACCCACTAGTCTAGGAAATGTGTTTAGACAAACTTAAGGCATGTCTTGTGGCAAAGATATTTTCACAAAAATTAAATTGTGCAAAACACTGAAATAAATAAGTTGGATATATTGTGAAATGTTTTGTGACAGAGAAATGAAATCAAAACTATAATTAAACTATGCAAAAACTAAATAACTAACCTGAATATAGTATGAAATGTTTTGTGATGGTATGTCTTGATGGTTGGTGAATAGTTTGAATGTTAAAAATGCAACTTCAGAAAGGGTTGAACTTCTTTTATAGTTTTTTGCACTTGAATTTAATTGGTAGCAAGGATTGACATTGATTGCAATATCTCAATTGTGAATGTGTGATCTGGATTGATTTGGATGTGATCCAATGACTGGGAATTTGTTATGGTTGATGCATGTGCT
>APFE030821848.1:0-22847 GCA_000404065.3 Pinus taeda
AACTCTTTGAAATGACAAAATTTGACCTTGACACTTCAAAATCACTTTGTAAGAGCACATTTGATCACTGGAGGAAGGCTGTAAAGACTGACACTAACAGGGCCCAACAACACTTCTGCATAACTTCTTGAAGTTAAGTTCCATCGGAATAGTCACGGTCTTGCAGTCCACCATCCCAAATCTTTCAAGTATCTTTACAATATATTTTCCTTGGGAAAGGAAAATCTCACTTGGATTTTGCCACACTTCCAACCCTAGGAAGTAATGCGTCATTCCTAGGTCCTTCATCTCGAATTCGGAAGCCAACTCCCTCTTACATTGATGAATAAGAGGGTCTGCATCTGTTAGAAAGAGATCATCCACATAGAGTACCAAGATGAGAGGTCTATCGTTCTCAACCTTAATGTAAAGGTTTGAATCAACTTCACTTCTCGTAATCCCAACTTCATTAGATAGCTATCGATCCTCTCATACCAAGCCCTGGGTGCTTGCTTCAACCCATAGAGGGCTTTCTTCAACTTGCATACATGTGTCTGACGATCTTGAACTTCGAACCCCTCGGGTTGTTCTACATAGACTTCCTCCTTAAGTGAACCATGCAAAAAGGCGGTCTTGATATTCATCTGATGTAGATTCCATCGTTGTGGGGCAGCAAGGGCTATAATCGAACGGATGGTGGTGTAGCAAGCAACTGGTGCAAATATCTCATCATAATCTACACCTTCCTTTTGAGAGAAGCCTCAAGTAATGAATTTGGCCTTGAACTTTTCAACTCTTCCATCAGCTCCATACTTGATCTTGAAGAGCCATTTCGAGGTGACAACAGATTTGTCCTTGGGTCTAGGGACCACATCCCAGACGTCATTCTTCATAATCGACTCATTCTCTTCGTTCATTGCATCCTTCCAAACTTGGTGTTTGGCAGCTTCTTCGAATGTGCAAGGCTCAGATTGAACAATGGTGCTAATTACAGTTAAGTACCCTTGGTACCTATTCGGCTTCTTGCTTTCATGTAATGCCCCCCTAGGTGCAACATGTCTCTTGGCATCTTCCAGAGTCTCCCTAAGCCATGAGGGTCTCCTTTTCGAGGAGTAGGGCTCATGAGGGGGTGGATCAATGGGATCCATTGGTCCTTCAGCATCGGGCATCAGCTCATCCTGCGGTTCTCCCTGCTTTCCGGAATCTGCTTCTTTGTCCTTCCTTGAAAGAGGAAGGTTACTAATCTTCCAAAGGGCAGCATCCTCATCAAGGTGACATCATGACGTATCTCCACTTCTCTTTGACCAGGCACATAGATTCTATATGCCTTAGAAGTTTCACTGTATCCCACAAATGTTCCTTTCTTCCCAGAAGCATCCAATTTGCTTCTCTTTTCTTTCGGCACATGAAAATATACAGAACTACCAAAAATTTTAAAGTGAGAAACGTCAGGTTTCTTACCGGTGAAAACTTCTTCAAGAGTTTTGGAGTCCAATGCTTGATGAGGATATCTATTTTGAACATACACGACGGTGTTTGCAGCTTCGGCCCATAAGAACTTCGGAAGGCTTTGATCATGAAGCATGGCATCAGTGGCTTCTACGATAGAACAATTCTTCCTTTCAACAACAGTTCTTCCTTTCAGTAGTGCCCCTCTTAATGCCAACTTCTCTAAAATAATCTTTGAACTCATTTGATTCATATTCGGTCCCATTATCGGTCCCCAATATTTCGAGCTTCTTCTCGTTTTGATTTTCGACCAAGGCTTTGAAAGAACGGAACCATGAGAATACTTTGTCCTTCTTCTTTAAGAAATATATCCAAGTCTTGCGAGAGAAATCATCCATCAGGATAGCATAATATAAATATCCTCCCAATGAGTTCACGGGCATTGCACTAGATAGATCATAATGAATCAATTGCAATATGTCAATAATCTTACTATCACTTGAGAGGAATGGTCCCCTTGTATGCTTTCCTTCTGCACACCCCTGACAAACACCTTCATGTTCTACTTTAAATTCGGGCATACCTGTCACCATCTTCCTCACATCGGGTAGAGCCTTATAATGTAGACGAGCAAACCTCCGGTGCCATAATTCGGATTGAAGTGATGTGTCGCAAGACATAGCTCCCAATGGGCTTCCTCCAACTTGATATAGGCTATCAACCCTGAAGCCAAGAGTAAATGCATCTTTGAAATTTTTATTCCACACATGTACCTTTCCATCGTTGAATGCCACCTTGAATCCTTTGTCCTCCATCGCCGAGATAGATACCAAGTTCTTCTTTAGAGCGGGTACATATAGTACTTCTTGTTAGATGAATGGTGTTACCTTGATTCAATTGAAGAGTAACATTCCCAACTCCCTTTATAGGATAGGTGGCATTGTCTCCAAGGATAATTTCCAAATTTGTATCCTTTTCAATCAGATTTGAAAGAACTTCCTTATACCTAGTGAAGTGCCTTGAGGCACCACTATCAATCAACCAATTTACCGAAGTGTCCGGAGGAGATATAGCAGAAAGGGCAGATATAAGATAGAATTCTTTTTGCTTGTTATCAACAACATTAGATTCATCATACCTGGTGTTTGTTGATCTCTTGGGAGGGCGACCATTTCCTGGATGAGGAGCGGGAGCATTCCTTTTTCCTTGGTTGTTGAATCTGCCATTCCTTTGATTGTTGTTGTCCCTAAAATTGTTGTTGTTGTGGTTTTCATCATCATGAGGTGTATCCCTTCAATTAGGACACTCCCTAGTATAGTGACCGAACTTGTTGCAAATGAAGCATCTTCCCTCTCTTCCATTTTTGAAACCCAACATTCCTTGACATTGCTTCTTTGAACCCGCGTTGTTCTTCATTTTAGCATGAGCAGAGAATGCAATAGGATCATTCGTATTTGAAGGCATATCTAGTTCCATCATCCTTGTTTCTTCTTGAGAACATCTAGTCAGCAATTCTTCAAAAATTGGAATCTTATCCTTGTTAAGAATAGTAGTGTTGAACACGTGCCATTCACGAGGGAGTCCTCCAGGGCAATGAGAGTAAGCTTCCTATCAACAATAACTTCTCCAATTGAAAGAAGATCGTTTTTTATCTCAGTAATCCTCATGTAGTAGGATTGAATATCTTCATATCTTCCTTTCTTTATATCCTTTAGCTTGTTCTTGAGGAAAAGAATTTAGTTTGCATTGCTAGATTTGAGCATGCCAACCAACCTATCATATATCTCCTTTGATGTGTTCAAATCGAAGATGTAAGCAACTAAATGCATATGAATAGAATCCCTGATGATCTTCTTGGCTTTGACTTCACCCTTCTTGTACTTTGTCTTAGCTGCAGCCAGTGCATTTGAAGGAGGTTCCAAAATCTTTCCTTGCACATAATCCATAACATCTTGCTCTTCTAATGTCAAATCAAGAGACATCTCCCATGCATGATAATCAGACTTATCATGAAGCTTATCATCAGATTTGAAGTAGGATGTGTAGGCCATTGAATCTTGTCTTTGATTAGTGATAGCTCCTCTTAGTGATTGCTCTTCTCACTCTTGCTTGGGCTTTGTCTTCACCTAAGCTCTAATACCATGTTAATTTTAGGATAACAATGGTATGTTCTATGCTTAGAGCAATTTTACTTCAATTTCTTTATTAGCCCAATATCAATATCTAGTTCAACAATCACATCATCATGATAGTAAAATGCAGATAAAACATAAACAATAACAGTATAAGACTAGCCAAGACAAGAGGACACAAGATGTGGGTGAGTGAAGTATGTCCAAATGAGGAGGCGGCATCATGTATTTATAGGCAAGCGTTGAGGATGAATAGACGTGACTGTTGGGCTTCTGAGCCTACATGAGTTTGCTGGCCGACCTTGACAGTTTGTCCATAATCAAAATAAATTCATAATTCCATTTGTACATGTCAGAATGGGATGATCTTTAGATCAATCCTAAACCTCTCGAAGAGAGGAATCCAATAAAAATATGAGCTGCCTCATATGAGCTGTCCAATATGAAGTTTGGCCCTAGTTGCCAAATTTAACACAACCAAAAGAGATCAAGGGGATAAGAGCACAAACTAAGCCCACCCTTTCTACCAAAACCCTCCATCAATCCATACCTAGAAGTATCCATGATAAGTAAACCCATTACTCAATTACCAAATGACAAGACATACCTTTAGATTTGGGAGTCCCACCTTCAAACATACGATCAATACAAGTGGGTGAGGGATGACATGGCTAGCTCAGGTGGCAGAGAAATGGCAGAATGAGCTAGTAGGAGGCTGCAAGGGGCTGCTGGCTGAGGTTCATCATGGAGAAAAATTCCTCTTGGGGATATCACCCATGAAGTCGTGGGTAACATTTGGCTCCAACTGGGATGTGATCTCTCGAAGAAGTGGACAAGGCTACTCGAACGAGAGGTCACGAGAACTCCAACAATCTCTTGGTCATCGTAGACTTGTTATCTGCACATGTCAAGCGATCAAAGCCATGGGGCAACATGTTTTTCACGGTGTCTTATGATCACCCATGATTAATGTCAGCCCATAAACCAACAAGAAATAAAATAATGCAATTTTCCTTTTTATTTTTAAATGCAATCTAATCTAGCATAAGAAACATCATATGCGGTTAGTTATAATGCAAAATCATCATGCAATGCATCCTACCCTCACATGCACATAGTACAGTCAAGTATCAAGGAAAGGAGTGATGCGACTTATTTTGATCGGTTGAGGCCAAAGTTCGTCGTTGATTTTGGCAATGTAGTAATAGTCATCCCCGACTTTCCCATGAATCTTGACAGGAACCAACTCTTTGTGCATTAAGCCCAAGTCCCCTATTTTGTATTCTTTCTTTGGTTTGTGGTTTTGTCTTTTAAGGATAAAGACCTCTTGTGAAGGGAGAATGGGAGAAGGTTTCTTGGTGTTATGTGCTTCATAATAGGGACAAGGCTCAATTACATGAGATAGGTAGGTAGGTTCTCTATGAAGGATGAAAGGGGTCCCATTGGATTGAGGGATGGTGGTAGCATATGATAGATCCATTTGAACATGACCCCGAATAGTGGCTATCTGTTTCCTAGATAGCAACATCCCCCACACATTAGGAATATCAATGACAACAATGTCCATGAGAAGGGATATGTCGGGGTTCCTTGCCAGAGAGACCTTATGATCATTAATGAGACCCTCCACTTCCACAGGTTTGGAGTTAAATCCACAAACCTTCTTGTATGGACAGGTGATGCTAAGACCCAATTGCTTCATAACAGTTAAAGGCATGATGTTTGAGGAAGCCCCTGAGTCGAGCATACAATTATGGAGATAAAGGTAATTGATAGCTAAAGTGAGCATAAAAGGTTGGTGTCCGGGGTTATGGGTTACGATTGAGAATGTGAATGTTTTGCAAGTCTTCAGGTAATTCTTCCTCTTTAAAGCCCAAGGATTTCTTAATTTGCTGCTGTTGTTTGAGAAGTTTGGCAATCTCCTTTAGAGGACAGATACAATCATCTTTCCAATAGTAGCATCCATGTCAATATTAAGCTCAACATGTTTTCCCTTTTCTTTATTTTTGGTGCTCTCTCTGTTTTGAGGGCCCTTTTTTGGTTTAGCTTTAGTTTGGGAATCATTTTTTGGAGGATTCCTTGTAAGGAATTTCTCTTTGGGAGATTCTTTAGAGGGGGCATTTTTGGGAGGATCTTGCTTGGGAAAAGAGTACTCTTTGTTAGGCTCTTTGGAGTTAGCGGGGTCTTTGTTATTGTCTCTTCGGGAATATTGGACTTCTTTAAATCTTCCACTACTCTTATTAGTGTTCAGAATAGGCTCCTCTTTCTCATCTTTGGTTATGACCTCATTGATGGGAGGATCAGTGTATGAACCTCCAAGTAGAATGTTGAATATATCAGATTCTACAAGGTAAGTTTTCTTGTTTGTTTGATCATCATCACTCATCACTCTCATTAGGCTCATCTTTAGAGGATGAATCTTGGTCCACTATATTGGTTGGATGCAAGGTATTTGGGACTTGAGATGAGCTAGGCTTATCCTCCTCTTTTTTGGAAAAGGCTTCTCGCTCGGAATAAAATTTGATTTTTGGTCTTTTTCCAAAGCGGTGATCTTGTTCATAAAAATTCGATCTCGTGATGGACTTCCTTGGTAAGCTTTTCCATTTTCTTGAGGATAGCCAAAAGGGTTTCCTCATGTTGATCCTTTGATTTCTCCTTCTTAGTCTTAGTTCTGGGTTTAGGGAGGTCATCAACATTCATTTTTGAGATACGAAGGTTTTCCTCAACCCGCATTGCCATCTCTTTAGCTTCAACCAATGTGGAAGGTTTCTTGTCTCTTAAGGCATAGGTTAGGTGACCGCCACCAACTTTGACAAACTTATCAAGGATGTTGGCATCAGAAGGCTTTAGGTGATCAGGGATATCCCGTACGAGCCTATCAAATTTTTGAATGAATTCCGAGAGGTCTTCCCTTCCCTTGGATATCTGATAAAACTCCTCGAAGTTGAAGGTCCTTGGGCATTGTAAGACCACCTTTACATGAATAGGTCTTCAAACTCATCAGAGTCACTAATGCATCTAGGGGGAAGACTAAAGTGCCATTCTCTAGCTTGTCCCTCAAATGATAAAGCAAACAGAATCATGATTCTATCTTCATCAAAGCTCATATTAGGGGGGAATTGCCAATAAAATTCTTCAACAAAGGCACAAGCACTCATAGTGGCATCTCCTTTGAACCTGGGTAACCATCGGTTGTATTTTTCAAGTAACGGATTGGGATCATTACTGATCTTCAAAGGAGCAAATACACTAACCAAATGTCTTTCACTTTTGGTCATCTTGTTGTTGTCAGTACCAGAAGTATCTGTCATTTTTGGTGTAGGGTCACTAACTTTTTCAAGTTTAGGAAGGAAAGTGGTGCCACCAGGTGATGGTACGCGGTTCCTACTTGCAGCAACCCTAGTTAAAGGAGGAATGTTGTCTTCTTCAAGCACACTAGGGGTTTTGACAATGAGTAGAGTCGCTAGAGGAATAATGAGAATGTCGTTAATGAATCAATTCCTCAATGATTCACTAGGGAGGCAGACCCGCTTCCTCCTCAGCAGCGGCGCCAAAAATGTTACCACTCAAACTAAACAGGGGACCTAAAAGGGGTTCCTAAGAGGGAAAATTAGGATAAGGGCAACGGTGGAGGCTTAGCCCATTGTCACCACAACTAAGTCTCCTTGCTCTTTACAGACCTTCACCGATGGGAGGAGTCCCGGTAGTCTAGGGATCACTTGTAAAGTATATGTCAATGGATAGGTGGGAAGTGACCCTGGAAATCCTTTCCCAAGGATGGAGTGAAGATAGAACTTGCTTGCTCTTTAAGCAAGGGACTTGATCCTCCAAGGGTAAGGGGTGAGGATTGGAGGGCTGAGGGAGAAGGAATAGGCTTATATACGAGGTCCTCAATCCCTATAATCCTTGGGAAACTTGGATTCCTTAATGGTCCTTGACAAATAATCTTTATTAAGTGGTACCATACGGGGCCAAGTGGACCCAGCCCAGGTTTGGGGATGGAATGTGGCAACCAATGATGTTCCTATCTTGGACAAGGTGAAAGGAAAGGACCAAACAAGAATATTTACATCAAAAGGTTGAATTGATCTTGTTGAGGTCTAGCCTTGGGGATGCTTAGGCAAAATTTGATCCTAGGGCTAGGGCTTGGGTTTCCCGGAGATTCCACCGTTAGAATTGCCTCAAATTTGGAGGAGAGGGAGGGGACCCACCAGCGCAGTAGTGTTAGAAAATGGCAACTAGGGCCAAACTCCATGTGGGTCATCTTATTTATGGCAGCTAATATTTCTTTTGGATTCCTCTCGTCAAGAGGTGTAGGATTGATCTAACGTTCATCCGATTCCGACATGTATTTATGGAGATATGAATTTATTTGTATATACTTAACAAATTGTCAAGGTCGGCCAACAAGATAAAGTGTGTGGCACACCCCCAACTTAACCTTAATGATTCATATAAAAGGAAAATACTTTGTGGCATTATTTCACATCATCTCAACACTCATCTTCTCTCTCTTCATCTCATTGGGCCAGTGTAGGAGCAGTTTCTCTCACACGTGCAAGAGGAAGGACAAGTTTTTTGTCTTAGGGCAACGTTGTCTGAGCAATGTTGACTTTTCTAGGGGTACGTTGACCAAGTGCAAGGCTATTAAAGGGTGCGTTGACCTGCGTATGCTGTTTTAAGTGCTGCGTTGACCAGTGTTGACTGATTTGTTGACCAACGTTGATTGGTTAGGGTTGACCGCAGGCTGCTGATTTTTGACAGTTGACTAAGGGTTGTTTTGGGTTGCTGAAGTTTGCTGTTGAAGACCGAGTTCTTCAAGGTCGACTAGAGGTCAATCCTGCATTGTTTGACTAGCTTTGACTTTGCTGGTTGCTGATTTACTATTGCTGATATAAAATATCAGACTTGTGATATTGTACTATCTCTCTCTCTGTGCGGAATTATTGAAGATTATAAAAGAATTGATCAAATGGTTTCCCCACATTGGGGTTTGTCCCTGACTAGCCCCCACATCTAGTGTCTCTTGTCTTGGCTTGTCTTCCGTCGATTTATTTATGTTCTATTAGCATTTTACTTTATGTTAATGTGATTGCTAAACAATGAAATTGACATTGGGCTAATAAGAAGAAATTGAAGTAAATTGCACTAAGCATAGAACATACCATAAATTAACATGGTATCAGAGCTGAGGTGAAGACAAAGCCCAAGCAAGAGCAATCACCGAAGACTGTGGGAAAAAGTCTTAAAACTTCATGGGTTCCTCATCACACTTCCCCGTCGAAGACAAGCTCCGTGAGAAGTCTGACTATCACGAATGGAAGATGTCTCTCGATTTGACATTGGGAGAGCAGGAAGTGTTGGACTATGTGAGAGGCAGAACTACAGAGCCTCGATCAAATGCACCGACTGCTACAAGGAACAAGTGGACTAAGGGTGAAGTCAAAGCGAAGAAGATCATCTGGGACTCTAATGACAAGCGCCTGGTGGCCTACGTTTCCGAGTTGAACACCTCCAAGGAGAACTACGATAGACTGGTAAGCTTGTTTAAAGTTAGTGATGCAAATCAAGTTTTGTTCCTAAAAAATAAAGTAAAGGAAATTAAAAAGGGCAAAGATGAGGATATTCAATCCTACTTCTTAAGGATCACCGAGATCAAGAATGATCTCCTATTGACTGGGAAGTCATTCTCGACAGGGAATTGACTATCACTACTCTTGGAGGGCTCCCATCTGAATGGTATGTATTTAGAACCACTCTTCTCAACAATAATGTAATTCCGGGATTTGAGGAATTGATGGCGAGATGCATTCAAGAAGAGACTAGGATAGAAAAGCAGGAAATGCCTGCATTTAAAGGCAACCCCACTACTTTCTCCTCTCATGCTAAAAGGAGAAATAATTCCGGGTCTAAATCCAAGGGAAAGCCCAGATCGAAAGGTGGAAGGAAGGGAAGATGTTTCGTTTGCAATAAATTCGTCCACTATGCGAGGGAGTGTCCAAATAGGAAGGACACATCTCATGACAATGATCAAAATCACTCCAGAGGCAATTCCGACCACAATCAAAGGAATGGCAGGTTCAATGGCAAAGGAAAGAGGAGTGTCGGAAATCAAGGGAGTGGACAACCCTCTAAGAAGGCAAGGAACTCCAGGTATGAATCTAATGTTGTTAACAATTAGCAAGATGAATATTATCTGATATCGACCCTGTCTACTACTCCAGACTCGTTGGGCAATTGGCTTATTGATAGTGGTGCCTCAAGGCACTTCACTAGTTACGAGGAAGCTCTCTCTAATCTGATAGAAAAGGAGACCAACTTGGAGATTATTCTTGGAGATAACTCCACCTATCTCGTAAAGGGTGTAGGGAATGTTATTCTTCAATTAAATCAGGGTAACACAATTCATTTACAAGAAGTCCTATATGTACTTGATCTCAAGAAGAACTTGGTGTCCATTTCGGCGATGGAAGACAAAGGCTACAAGGTGGCTTTCATCGATGGCAAGTTACGTGTATGGAAAAAGAATTTTAAAGATGCTTTCACTCTTGGGTTTCGAGTTGACTCTCTATATCAAGTTGGAGGGAGGAAGTCCATTGGGAATCATGTCTTGCAACACAACTCTTCAGTCTGAACTATGGCACCGGAGGTTTGCCCACCTTCACTATAAGGATCTACCCGGTGTGAGACAAATGGTGACTAGGATGCTCGAGTTTAGAGTGGAGCAAGAAGGTGTATATCCGAGGTGTGCCGAAGGAAAACTCAAAAGGGGACCATTCCCCTCAAGCCATAGCAAGACCTCCGACATATTTAGTATGATGCGTGTGAACTCTTTAGGAGGATATTTATATTATCTCACTTTTACAGATGACTATTCTTGCAAGACGTGGATATACTTCTTGAAAAAGAAGGATGAAGTGTTCTCCTGGTTCTGTCACTTCAAAGCCTTGATCGAGAATCAAACCAAGAAGAAGATCAAGATCTTAAAGACTGAAAATGGGGCCGAGTATGAATCCAATGAGTTCCATGACTTTTGCAAAGAGGCTGGCATTAAGAGTGAGACCACAATACCATACACCCTTGAGCAGAATGGTGCGGCGGAAAGGAAGAACCGTACAATTTTGGAAGCTGTTCGTTCCATGCTCCATGATCAAAGGCTTCCGAAGTTTCTATGGGCCTAAGCTGCTAATACTGCCGTATATGTTCAAAGCCGATGCCCTCATCAAGCCTTGGATTCCAAGACTCTCGAAGAGATGTTCACTGGTAAGAAACTTGATGTCTCTCATTTTAGAATTTTTGGAAGTCTCGTATATTTTCATGTGCCGAAATAGAAAAGGAATAAATTAGGTGCATTTGGAAAGAAGGGAATCTTTGTGGGCTATAGCGAAAATTCTAAGGGCTATAAAATCTATGTGGCTGGTCAAAGGGAAGTCGAGATTAGTCATGATGTCACGTTTGACGAAGACATGGCTTTGAGCAAGGCTGACAATCTTCCAATTCTAAGGAAAACTAAAGAAGCTGACACCAAGAAGCCGGATGAGAAGGAAGATGAGATGATGCCAGAAGTGGAAGAACCTATGGATCCTATTGACCCCCCTCCACAAGAGCCTTCCTCTTCTAGGAAGAGGCCCTCATGGCTTAGAGGGACACTTGATGTTGCTGAAGGACACATTACACCTAGAGGGACTTTCTGTGAAAGTAAGAAGCCGACTAGGTATCAGGGATACTTGACCATTATAAGCACGATCATTCAAAATGAGCCTTCATCGTTCAAGGAAGTTGTGAAGCATTAAGTATGGAAGGATGCTATTAATGAGGAATACGAGTCCATCACGATGTCTGGGATGTGGTCCCCAGACCCCAGGACAAAACAATTGTCACCTCGAAGTGGCTCTACAAAATAAAGCATGGAGCTGATGGAAGTGCTGAAAAGTATAAGGTTTGTTTTGTCGCTCGTGGCTTCTCTCAAAAGGAAGGCATAGATTATGAAGAGATATTTGCACCTGTTGCTCGATACACCACCATCCGCTCGATCATAGCCCTTGTTGCTTCGCAAGGATGGAACCTATATTAGATGGATGTCAAGGCTGCATTCTTGCATGGTTCTTTCAAATAGGAAGTCTATGTGGAACAACCCAAGGGGTTTGAGATTCATAATTAGGAATCTCACGTGTGTAGGTTGAAGAAAGCCCTCTATGGGCTGAAGCAAGCACCCCGAGCTTGGTATGAGAGGATTGATAGCTACTTGATGAAGCTGGGATTCACTAGGAGTGAAGCCGATCCGAACCTTTACTTTAAGGTTGAAGATGATAATCCTCTCATATTGGTGCTGTATGTTGACGACCTCTTTCTGACAGGTGCAAACCCTCTCATTCACAAATGTAAGAGGGAGTTGGCTTCCGAGTTTGAAATAAAGGACCTAGGACCGATGCACTATTTCCTAGGGCTGGAAGTTTGGCAGAAGCCAGGAGAGATTTTCCTATCTCAAGGAAAATATGTGGTGAAGATATTGGAAGGATTTGGTATGGTGGACTGCAAGCCCGTGACTACCCCGATGGAGCTTGACTTCAAGAAGTTAAGTAGTAGTGCTGCCGGACCTGCTTTGGGAAATGCTACTGAGTATCGTCAACTCATAGGAGCATTGATGTTCTTGGTGAACTCCTGTGCGGATATATGTTTTGCAGTCAACACGTTGAGCCAACATATGGTTGAGCGTCACCACTCACATTGGATTGGTGCCAAGAAGCTTCTGAGATATCTTCGGGGCACAATTACTCATGGGTTGAGGTACACTCCCGGAGATGTGAGGCTACATGGATATATTGATGTTGATTGGGTAGGTAGTGTGGTGGACCGAAAGAGCACTTTGGGGTGTTGTTTCTCTTTGGGTTCTGCCTCGATATCCGAGATGAACAGGAAGCAGAAGTCGGTGGCTTTGAGCACCACTGAGGCAGAGTACATTGTTGCAAGTATGGTCTCTTGTGAGGCTATCTGGTTGCGGAAGCTCTTCAGTGAGCTGTTTGTTGACCTAGATTGTCATTGATGTCAATATGGCAATATTCTGGATGAGTAAACAATGATGTGAGGCCAAGGGGAAGGAGAAGCAGATTCACGAAGAAAAAGTAGCAGCCAAAGAAAAGCTAGAGGAAGAAGTTCAACGGAAGAAGCAAAGAGGAACACACCGTGAAAAAAGGCAAGAACTAAGAATCAGAAGAGGAACACGCATCAGGAGGAGAAGCCAGTGGAAGAGCAGTTAACAGAGGAGCCATATCATGCGATATCAGAGGAATAACAGAGCAGAGCTATCAAAGCAGAGAAGAGGTAGTGGAGCGGTATCGGAAGCCACAGGAAAGCCAAGTAAGTATAAGAGTGGAGGAGTAGAGCTATTGGAAGCCAAAGGAAGAACTATCGTGAGTATCGCATATGCCAAGAGTATAATGGAGGAGTACAAAGAGTGGAAGAGTATATATATAGATGCGATATAATAACACGGACTCGAATAGGTTATAGCAACAATCCTTAATATGACATCGCATCCACGTTCAACAGTTAACTGGTGGGTTTATAACAGTGGCAGCGGTTTTTGGGCGGACTCAAGGTTGTAAGTGGTATTTAGCACTGATCACCCGATACCATTCATCGATTGACGCGTGGCAGGAGAAGGAGAGAGGAAACCGCCTTATCTGGCAGGTAATCCTCGTGCATGTAGCTCACCTAATATCGTCGTGAAGCGTTGGATCAAATGCGGTTTTGATCTATGGTGCAGGATCACTGAGCAGCTTTGTTGGTCGGATGGGATGGTAGGATCTACGGTGGAGGATTGATCCGGAAAAAGGCAACATCAAAAATGTGCAAATGCTGTAAAAAGGCGGAAAAGGTAAGTTACGCATGATTATTGTGTATTTCTATTATAATAGAAATAGCGCGGATATAAGGTTTTCCGTGTATTTCATATGTATCCTTGTATTCTGGCTTTAAGCCTTGCCACATTAAAATATGCGATTGCGATATATATATATATATATATATATATATATATATGACCCACGGGACCATTACAATATGATGTATTGTTATATCACATCTGCCTATCGAAACTCTCATATCACAAGCTATGAAGGGCTGTCACCCCCGAAACCCCTGACTGCGATATACGGTTGCGGACCCAATGGTCCTATTATATCGCGCCCTAATGGTGTATCGTGTCCGTCATATCAGAGTTATGTATCGCAACGTTTAAAGCCCTTGTCACGTTAAAATTGCGATTGCGATAATAACGCGAACCTGACTACACCATTGCAATATGATTTAATATATATTATCGCATCCGTTGGATATCGCATATATTGTAAAGCCTTGCCACACTATAAAGCACTGATTGCGATATATACATATATCGCATATATTGTAAAGCCTTGGCACACTATAAAGCGTTGATTGCGATATATACATATGGACCTGATGGATTAATTAAAAACAATTCATTGAATGTTGCATCTGTCTCGTCGGCAGAAGGGGAATTGGCTATGTTATGTGCAAATCTGCCGATTGCGATAAAGTTGTGGAGGAGCGAACCCAATGAAGTTATAGATGTGGGCGTAATGCATTTGAACTTCGACCTTATGTGTTCAGAGGGTGTTTTTCGTGTATTTACTGTGCATCCTCGTATTCCAATATATTGTATGGTCCCGGGTTTAAAGACTCAAGGCCTTGTCATATTAAAGCGACAATTGTGATAAAAGGATGATGTGGCATGTGGGACCTCTATATGGCTATAGCCTCTCTTATATGGTTTCCGTGAACAAATAATGAAGTCTATTGTATGACTATTATTAAAGAAAAAGGGCCTCTGATATTCTTTAATATGCAAACACTTTCTGAACGTGTCCTGTGAGTATTGGAACACTCGAATAGACAGAGGAAGCCATGGATCGGGAAGTCGAAGTGTAAAGCGAGCATAGATGGTCAAGCAAGCGCAGAGGAAGCTAAAGCGACTGGAGGAGGGAAGCCAGAAGGTCGATCGAGAGTTGAGGAAGGCGAAGCTCAAGCGAGCGAAAGGGAAGCCAAAGGTCAGGCATCTCAAAGATAAGAAAACAAAGAATTGTCTGTATGCTGTTGTTGTTGGCTAACTGGTCAAGCCGTAGGTCCAACAGAACAAAAAAGGGCGGAAGGTCCAACAGGACAAAAGGAAGACGAAGGTCCAGCAGGACAGGAGGCAGTTGAAGGACTAGCAAAATTCAGTTGATCGTGTTACCCTGTGAAAGACTCAGACCTCAGATGAATTAATCAGGTGCATTATGAAGAACTATTTTGTGATATAATAAATAAAGTTTTATTTGACATTGTTTGAAGGGCGCAGTAGCCAGAACTGGCATTGAAGCATATGTGATTTTGTTTTTGGGAAGTAAGAGAACAGTGAGAAGCAGTCACGCCTGAAGCATTTTCTGTGACTGGTAGAACAGAGGCTTGAAACGAAGAGTTGGTTCTTGTGTAGAGCTTAGTGCAGCTAATAGTAAACTCACTAAAGTTGTGTGGAGACATTATTAGAGATCATGTTGGCTATTTGATATCATCATGAGATAACTTTTGCAGACTATGTGTGGACAGTATGAAGAGTTGTAAAGACTTCTTCATATGAAGACTGGTTTCCATTGATGCTGTAGGATGGAGACCACAATGTAGCTATAAATAGACAGAATTCAGTAAAGAAGAGTTTGGGAGCAGAACATTACTGTCAAACATGCCTTGACAAGATTGGGTCGGAGCCCTTGGGGTTGGTGCCTTGACAAAACAGAGTTGGTGCTCTGGAGGTTGGAGCCTCACAAAAGTCCAAGTTGGTGCTCTGGAGGTTGGAGCCTCACAAAAGTCCAAGTTGGTGCTTGGCAACAGATTGGAACCATATATATATTGTATCTATTTTATTGCAAAGATTATATTAATAAAAGCATTTGTTCTTGTTGTTCATCTTGTGTTTTGAATATAAATGTTTTAACTGGTAAAAATAACAATTGAAAAGAAATACTGATTCACTCCCCCCTTCAGTATTTCCAACACTGTTTGGATATACATTGGATACTACTGTGATCCTTTCTGACAACTAGAGTGGGATTGGATTATTCGAGAATCCCGTATTTCATGATCGCTCCAAGCATATCGATATCAGGTACCACTTTATCCGGGATATGGTACAATGAGGGGCAATAAGGATCCATCATATCGTTATAGATGAGCAGGTCGCCGACATTCTAATGAAGCCCCTTGGAAAGGTCAAATTATTGACCTTCCGAGAACGACTTGGAGTCGTTGAGAGACCCTTGTATGAGGGTCTTGTATGATGCATGCATTCAGCTCCGGGGGGCTTGGGGTACTTCTTAGAGTGACAAGCAACCATAGGGCGACTCACCCTCCCCTATTGGTGCGCTGTGTACAAGGTGAATGGTTCAGCCTTCCCTTGTGATACCCTATGGCGACTTATGGACAGGATGAGTGGTTCTCTTGTCGAGGAATTCTACCCATGCAGTTTGAGACTCATGGGAAGTACCTCTCGTTTGGTCAATGAGTAGGGAAATGGGGTTAGGGACCATAGTAGTACCGATGGACGTATCATGTATCTACCGTACTCCCTATGCTAGGATGACCGACATTGATCTGGGATCAATTGGAACTAACTTCAGGTCAGTAAGAGTGATATAGATCACTCTCTCTTGGAATTGATTTGGGATTAGTAAGAGTGGTATGGCACACTCTCTGGAACTGACTTCGGGTCAGTAAGAGTGCTATTGAGCACTCTCTTTTATCTGGGACTGACTTTGGGTCAGTAGAGGATGGTATGATACATCCTCGATCATTTCTTCTTCTTCATAGTTTAGCAGAGCAGAGAAAAGCCGAGCAGTGCATTTGATGGCAGAGATAGTACCGTCAGATAGATGGATTAGTAGATGGAGTTCTCCCTAGGTGAGAGGGAGTGTTAAAAATGGCAACTAGGGCCAAACTCCATGTGGGTCATCTTATTTATGGCAGTTGATATTTTCTTGGATTCCTCTCATTGAGAGGTGTAGGATTGATCTAACGATCATCTGATTCCGACATGTATTTATTTGTATATACTTAACAATTTGTCAAGGTTGGCCAGCAAGATAAAGTGTGTGGCACACCCCCAGCTTAACCTCAACGATTCATTTAAAAGGAAAATACTTTGTGGCATTATTTCACATCATCTCAACACTCATCTTCTCTCTCTTCATCTGATGCAGAGTTACACCTGCTTTACCCACAATATGCATGTCAAATGCATAAAACCTGTCTGTCCCAAGAATTTTAACTCTCTAAGGAGTCAAATCTTCAATTCTTAATGAATGGTTTAAGGCCCCCTTACTCAAGTTTTATGCGAAATGATTTCATAAATCAACCATAGTCTAACCCTTAGTCAATATCCTTTCTATCAGGACTCATTAACCCTTATAAACCTTGATTAATCCTTAAGCCTCGCATAATAACCATACTCACTCTTCAACCTTGGTTATGCGCAAACTTAACCCATAAACCTTATCCACGCATTATTTCTATTATACCCCTTTTTAATAGAAATACACATAAACTTACCTTTTTTTACCAATCCACAGTCCTTGCACATTTACCGAGGTTTACCTTTATCAGGTTCATTCTCCACCGTAGATCTCCTTCCATCAGATCAACGGTTGATGCCTTTTCTCGATCAATCAAACTTGCTCGACAGTCCTCCACCATTCATCTGTGCTTAGTGGATCCAACTGTCCACATCGATATCGAGTGAGCCATAGGCACGGAGAATACCCACCCGATAAAGCAGTTTTCTCTCTCCACCCTCGTGCTATGTGTCACTTGGTTAGTGGAATCGGGCGACTCCCTCATATTACCACTTACCACTCTTTCTCTGTCCAATAACCTGCTTTCGCTTATAAATCCGCCTTTCTTCTTGGTTAACGTGTAGACTTGTTCGCGCCCGATGACCGTAGATCTTCAACCATCGACGGCTGCGATGGCTCCTTTGGATTCCTCTCGTGCCAGCTCTTAAGTTAATCTCTGTCGTTCATTTCTTGATTCCCTTTTGTGCGATTTAATCCTGATCGTTCATTTCCTTCGACCTCGCTCGTTGATCTCCAAGATCCAACGACTCCTATGCATCGGTGACTTGCCTCTTCGTTCATCCCGCTGCTTTGACTTTAATTCATTTTTCTCAGTATTTTTCCATTGGTTTTGGGTTTTCTTCAAAGGTTTCGTACTTCCGCTTCCGCTGCTCAACTCACTCCTGAGCTTGACCTTTGCGAATTCTCACATTGCAATCTCTCCAGGGCTTCACTTTGATCTTTCAATTGGATTCAAAAACCCACTATGATTCCTCCGAATCATTCTCCTCCTCTGTGTAGTTCTACAGAACTTTGCCTGCAACCTCTGTTACAGAACCTGTGAATTCACATTTAATTCATTCATTAAATACTCGTTCACACGCTTACACAATTATGGAAGTATATATAAGTATAAACAACTGATTACATATCGAGACTCTTTGTCTCTTAGGCCTGATCTTCAATATCAGTGGCCTCTGGTTTACAGTTTGCCCGTAGGCTTACAATCAAACCTATCTACTGTCTAACCATTTAACTCCTGTATATGCCTTTTAGGCTTACATTTATACCAGAAAGGTTCTGTTGAACTAATTCTGGTTCAGATCCTTAATCTATTGAACTGACTCCTAAATGTCCTCTAAGTCCACTTCTAACTCCGTTTAATCACTAAGAATCCTCTCTAGTTCCTTGAATCATGAAACTACTTTAAGAATTATAATTGACTTCTAACTCTCTCGTCATTATTAACCACTCATGTTCTCCTTCATTCGAGAGCATTTACAAACATCCTCACAACATCTAATTAATTCCTATTTTAATCACTTAAACATTAATGATTACATACATAGGAATCCAACTTCCTTGAAAATACAAGACCCCCTATGTCTACTAGAATACAATTATATTGTTAAGCTGAATGCTCCTGCATCAGACTCCCAAGGTTAAAATAATCATGATCTCCTGATCATGTGTTTCTGATCTTTGTCTTCCTGGATCCCATACTTTGTTCTGTAATTTATCTTTGGTCGCTGTTGTTGTTTGTTGCTATTCTCCAGGTTTCCATACTTTATGTTGCATTGCCCCACTGGCTATGCTCTCACAGTTTGCTGTTGTCTTTCCTTTTCTGTTGCTCCTTTGCTTTCTTGTTGCTGTCTTCTTTTGAGACACCTTTATCATTATCCTTCTTATCAGTTCGATCTCTCTATCCAGTGTATCTTCTGACTGATAATTTCTATCTTCTCTTTGAAGTTGTTGGATTCTTACTGCCACACTTTCATCCTTACCCTCTTGTTGTGTTCCAAACAACCTCTGTTCCCTCTCTGTAAATTTACTTTCAAAAAGTAAGTAGTCCTCCAATTTCCTTTGTACTTGACTCCTTTCAAATACAACACTATGTTGTTCATCAATCCCAACATATTTTCCCAGTAGCATAATATCTTTGTTCATGGATCAATCTTTTCCATAGATTCTTCTTCTTTCATCTTTATTTGGCTGCTCATCAGTGCCAAATTTTCTCCAGCATTTGCAACAAAACCTGTACTCACAAAACAATTGTTAAAATAAAAAACATAAGGCCTCAGTGCCTCTTCTTCTTTTGACAACATTTCAGTATGCTGTTATGATTTTTCCTCCTCCATCAGCACATCAGTATGCTGATTCTCTAAAGAACTCTTAAGACTGTCAACGAGTCTCTCTTCCACATCATCTGCTCTAATGGTGTCTTCCTGCTCTTGTCCACTGTAGTGAACTCCTTCCTTTGCAATTACACTGTCATACTCTGAATTTCCCAGCAAATATTCCAGGAATGCAAATTCTCTATCACACTTCGCGAGTATTTCATCATCACTTATAATCCTTGCATTTATAAACGAATTGCCAGTTTGAAAATTGCAAGGCTTAACAGTTTCAACTGTTGTTTCACATATCAATTCTTCAAACTGAACTTCATCTCTTTTTCCCACAAGAAATCGTCCATGTGTTGTAACAGTTTCATTACTAATTTCTTTCTGCTGCAATAAGTCCTGCCTTCCTCATTCAAGAGATATCCTCCCTTATCCTTTACTCTAGAGTATTCATCTTCTGAAAGATACTTTTCCATACTTTTGACAGCGTCAAAAGATTTCTCATTCTCTGCAAAACCCTCCTTTGTTAGTGACCAATCATCAGATGTCTTTTCTCCCAAGGTTAAATCCTTTGCATAGGTTTCTTCCTTCCTAAAATCTTTCAGTAGATGTCCTTTTTTACTGACTGTCTCGATAGTGTCCATGGTTATTTCCACTGTGCCTATCATCATGATGAACTGATGATCCTTTACTATGTTTTCAGCTAACATAGTATCTTCTTCAAGTTTGCCTTTAATCTCTTGCTGTTTACCTTCTCCAAGAGCTATCCTTGTCTTGCCATCTGCATTAATATTCTCCTGCATTTGTTCTGCATCCACAGACAAACAATCAGTCTTAAAAACATAAGACCCTGTGGTCCCACTTGATGTTTCAACCATCATATCTCCTTGCTGTTCTAAGTTCTCTTTATGACTAAGAAATTCTTCGATATTCTCCTCTTCAATCTCCTCAAGCCCTTCCCTTGGTTGCTTGATATCTTTCCCCAACTGTATATGAGACCTATCTATCTCATTTTCTTCCAGAACAAAATTTCGATTCTGCTTGTCTTCATCCTTTTTCATGTCAATATCAACAAATTGTTGTCCTTCACATGTCACCTGAAGTTTTGCCCTGTCATCCCCAAGGCTAGTACCTCATAGGGTCAAAATGTTAAAATTGGCAACCAGGGGAAAACTTCATGTGGGTCATCTTATTCATGGTTGATAATATTTTTATTAGATTCCTCTCGTCGAGAGGTGTAGGATTGATATAAAGATCATCCGATTCCGATAAGTATTCATGGAGATATGAATTTATTTTGATTATGGAATTATTATCAAGCCGACCTACAACTCATGTATGCTCAGAAGCCCAACAGTGGCATCTATTCAAACACCAACGTTGTGTATAAATAGAGGAGGAATTTTCCTCATTTGCACTCACTCTTCTCATCACATCTCTCTCTCTACTGCGCAGAAATGAGTCTCTTCTCTACTGCGCAAAAATGGGTCTCTCTTTCACACATGTGAAGCCGGAAGCTATTGAAACTGAAGCTGCCACTGCAGAAGTAGCAGGATGATTAGTTCTCCTGTGAGGCTTGGATTGATGTGTTCTCCATGGCGACTGTAGCAGGATTGATGTGTTCTCTTGTGAAGCCTGGATTGATGTGTTCTCCATGGCGACTGTAGCAAGATTGATGTGTTCTCCTGTGAGGCCTGGATTGATGTGTTCTCCATGGCGGCTTGGATTGATGTGTTCTCCATGGCGATTGTAGCAGGATTGATGTGTTCTCCTGGGAGGACAGGATTGATTAGTTCTTCCTGTCGAGGCATCCTACCCATGCAGTCTGGGACTCATGGGAAAGTACCTCTCCATCTGATCAATGAGCAGGGAAATGAAGTTAGGGACCATAGTAGTACCGATGGACGCATCATTGTATCTACCGTACTCCCTACACTAGGATGACCTCCATTGGTCTGGGATCAATGATACTGGTCTGGGACCAGTGGTAGGAGTTGTACCATACTATGACATTGACTTCGGGTCGGTTGAGACTGGCCTGCGACTAGTGGTACATACTCCGAGATTGACTTCGTGTCAGTGCAGTACTGGTCTGGGACTAGCGAGAGTGGTACATACTATGACGCTGACTTTGGGTCGGTTGAGACTGGCCTGGGACCAGTGGTACACTCTGTGATACTGCGATACTAGTCTGGGACGAGTGGTACGAGTGGTACTTACTATGAAGCTGACTTCGGGTCGGCTGAGACTGGTATGGGACCAGCGGTATGCACTTTGAGACTGACTTTGAGTCAGTGGAGGATGATACTGGTCTAGGACTAGTGGAGTTGTACTCACTAGGACGTTGACTTCGGGTTGGTTGAGACTGGTCTGGGACCAGTGGTACATACTCTGACACTGACTTTGAGTTAGTATGATACATCCTCGATCACTTCTTCTTCATAATTCGGACAAAAGCATAGTAGAACAACACAATGCAATAGTAGAGCAGAACAGAGCAAAACAGTACCGATTAGTACAGGGCAGAACAAGACAAAGCAGAATAGGTAGAATAGAGCAGAGCAGGGCAAGGGTCGCGCTGTACAGGGGAGTGCATTTGATGGATGAATAGTAACAACCGATAGACAGATTGCAGATGAAGTTTTCCCTGGTTGAGAGGGAGTGTTAAAATTGGTAACCAAGGCAAAACTTCATGTGGGTCATCTTATTCATGGCTGATAATATTTTTATTAGATTCCTCTTGTCGAGAGGTGTAGGATTGATATAAGGATCATCCAATTTCGATAAGTATTCATGGAGATATGAAGTGATTTTGATTATGGAATTATTATCAAGCCGACCTACAACTCATGTAGGCTCAGAATCCCAATAGTGGCATCTATTCAAACACCAATGTTGTGTATAAATATAGGAGGAATTTTCCTCATTTGCACTCACTCTTCTCATCACATCTCTCTCTCTCTACTGCGCAGAAATGGGTCTCTCTCTCACACATGTGAAGCCGGAAGCTGTTGAAACTGAAGCTGCAACTGCAGAAGTAAAGATTGACCTGCGTGGCCTAGAAGATCTCCTCTTTGGAACTACGCTGTAGGTTCATCTGAACCTCCTCTGAAAGTCGTAACTTTTGGTGGTGGAATGAAGTCAATTCGACGAATGATTTGCAAGATATCGACTGCCCTAGTTTGAAGCCGGAAACTGTTGAAACTGAGGCTGCACCTGCAGAAGTAAAGATTGGCCTGCGTGGCCTAGAAGATATCCTCTTTGGAACTACGTTGTAGGTTCATCTGAACCTCCTTTGAAAGCCACAACTTTTGGTGGTGGAATGAAGTCAATCCGACGAACGGTTTGCAAGATATCCACTGCCCTAGTTTGAAGCCGGAAACTGCTGAAACTGAAGCTGCAACTGCAGAAGTAAAGATTGACTTGCGTGGCCTAGAAGATCTCCTCTTTGGACTGCGTTGTAGGTTCATCTGAACCTCCTCTGGAAGCTGAAACTTTTGGTGGTGGAATGAAGTCAATCCGACGGTCGGTTTGTGAGATATCGTCTGCCCTAGTTTGAT
>APFE030821853.1:26860-86651 GCA_000404065.3 Pinus taeda
CCCGAAAAACTGCTAAAAATAGTAAGTTTTGCTACAATTAAGGAAACTGAAAATGCTGAAAGAGACAATGATGGGGGTCCAGATGGACTTGGTAGGTGGCCACCAATATCCACCTGGATCAACTTGCGAACTGTCATGCATTATATATGCTAGGGCAATCTATTTACTATTGTTCTAGTGATGAACTTGTTCTAGGACATTTTTGATGGACTCACTATATTAAACTATTATGGTTGCGATAAAATAACTAGCCTAAATAACATAGGAAGCCTTTCTGTTGTAACCCCCAGTTGGACAAAGCATAAAACACAAGAAGGAAAAAGTAATTTAATCCAATTGGCATAAGAACCCTATCTAATCCAACCTAGTTGGCATAGAAATCCTCTTTTTTTGTAATCCTTAGTTAGGCAAACATGACATGTAAAAGCTAAGTAGTTTGCTTAAATAAATAACGCACCACATTATTGTTGGACATGGAAATTATATGAAACTAAAAGCTCATTAATGATTATATTTAGAAGTGTATTCCAACCCTCCACCCTGTGAATAAATTACAACTTTGCATATAGTTAATCACTAATCACATAAGCTATTGTAATCTCAAAGAATAACACAAATGTGCCAATAAATAAAAATGTAATCAAATCATTTCATGATAGGAAATAAGAGCTTGAATCAAAATTGTTGTAATAGGTAATTAATTACATTATTGCAAATATAAATAAATAAATAAATATCCACACATACACCTAGGAACTTAGTTGAAATTAACAAAGACCAATTTAAACTATACTATATTAGAACCTTGCTAAGAAGGGGCACTAGCTCCTTAGGTGAGGTACTGGAAAAAAGTTACAGTAGCAGCTAAAACTTAAATGAACATTCAATCATGGAAATAGAGTGTGTAAGAATAGAAACAAAGTATTCTTTATTATTTAGAAACAAAGTGTCAAAATTACATTCACAATCTCCCCACTACTTAAATTGGGTAAGGCCTTTATATAATTCTCTTAATGTCCTATCTTAGCATAGGGAGATGAGGATAGCCATGAGAATATATGATTCTTAGGTTGTCTCACTTTGATTGCAACAACTCATAAAAAATGACAATAATGACAATGGACAACTTGGCAACCACATCACTTGGTCAAAATGTTGGAATAATAGTGTTGGAGTTGATCTGAATCTTGGGGGGCTTATAGTATAAGTTCAAACATATAAGACATAAAGTCATATTTTTATATAAAAGGGACCTTGATAGACATGTAATTGACGGAGTAAAGCCTAATTAAAGTCAACTTTTCCAACAAAGCGCCTTATAATAAGGTAATACGAAAAGAGTGAAGGTTGAGAAGGAGAGGTCCAAAAATTGGCCTAATTGCATGTATGGTTCTTCTTAATGGAATCCTTCTTCTTTCCTCTCTCGCTCTCTCTCTTCAATTTTTGTGATGTATTCAGTTCTTTCATTTTTGTCAATGTTCTTGTGATTAGTTTCGTAGCAGATCTTTATGTTTTGTCTCCTCCTCTCTCGACATTCAAGCCTTTTCATCTTAGTCCCCAAAATCTAGATCATTGGTATTAGAGTAGGTTACCACTTCATGGGAACCATAGTTTGAAGCATATTTTAGTTTTTAATTTTTGCAGCATCTCCAACCTCATTTTAACACATTTGGATTCCATTTGATCATCCATACATTGTAAGTATCATAGTTGGTCTGCAAACATTACAGGCTTTTGTGCACTTGCACCTTCATTCACCACTATAGGGGCATTCTTACATGGATTTACTACATCCATTGGTCTACAACCTGGAAGTTCCATGTGTTGAATTTTTGTAGCTATGGTTGGTCTTCATAATATTCTTTTGTACTTGCAATAGTGAAATATAAATCGTATTTGTAAAATAAATATTTATTTGAAGTATGTTCTTCATGCTTGCAATAAAAAGAAAATTATTTATTTGTTTTATTCAAAGAAATATTATAAGGAATGTTCTTCATGACCTTATCTTTAGTGGGAAAAATGAAAATTTTCAATTTGCAATTTTGACACCATAATATGCTCAAGTCAGTATGCCAATGATGAAGTTGGCCTAGCCCAAGAGACACCTATTCATCCCCCTCCATTATGTATATATAGAGAGCACTTGCTTCCACTCCAAGCAACTCATGTCACATCTTCTAGCATATATATGATCTGAAATAACGAAGAAGGATGAAGGAAGGAACGATGAGTTGAAGGATAAAAGGAAGTCGAACTCAAGGAAGAATATTCTTGCATGTGTGTGCCCCCTCTACTGCCCTCACACATCTGATGGCATGTCTAAAGTTCTGTGATACAAGTCTAGTCAAGGTATGAATTCTGAGATAAGGAGTGGCAAAAATTCAAACCTAGTGTAGACCTTGTGAGATCTTTTGAAGAGGAAACTTGAAGTGACTTGATGAAGCTTTTGACTTGGCATCTTGGGCATCTTGTTGGCTAGTTGACTTTGATGTATCTTTTGTTGAATTAATTCTCTAAGGAAAAGTTTGGTTGGGCTTTCCCCCCTTGGTGGGATTTTTGCAGGGTAATTTTTTTCTGTCTCATTGTGCATTGTGATCTCTATTGTTATATTGTCTATGGTGTAAATTTTTGAAGTATAATTACTTAATGATCATATTGTTGTGCTAAACACATCTATATCATTGGAAGTAATTATTATAGTTCAAAAACAAAGTACTTGTATCTATTGTATTTGAAACATCAACACCATGATCTCTAAAACAACTCATGTTGCTCTACAAACCCTTGGCATCCTTTGTGGTCCTCTACACGGTGTTCTCACATTCACTATATTATAGATATATACAACCATTCCACAACTTAAAAAAATATGTATGCAACATCTAGAATCTTGGGCAGACTCATTTTGGTAACAACCCTAGTGAAAATTCCATGTAATAAATGTTAAAAACAATAACCACGGTTGATGGGACACTTATTCCAAGCTGAATGTTGGACAAGACATCCCAGGGGGTGTTCATTTGGTTGGTTATGGCTAGGGAAATTGTAAAAGACAATGGCTAAGGCATTAAAAGGCAAAAAGGCATTTTTGGCACATTTATTTACGAAAATAATGGAAATTAGGAGAAAAAGGAGGTGAAAGGTCAGAGGTTGCATGTGAGGAGGAAAATGAAGGAAAATAATGAAAAATGAAGAAAATAGAGGCCTCATCCAAAAAAAGGCTTCTGAGGATCTGTTGGTAACCTTTTGTTAATTCAGTGTTGTAACTCTCTCATTATTCTCTCTCTCTCTCTCTCATACTCTTGGATACTTAGAGTTTTCTTGCATCACTCTTGGAGGGTGTGGCATACTTGGAGCAAGAAGGCAAAGGAAGGATAGGAAAGCGCAAGAAGGCATCGACATCAATAACTACATCATATTTTCTTGCAGGTACTGAGTTACATGTATGATTTCTTCACTAGTTTTGGCATGCATGGCATATGCATGTGGTTTCTTGGTTGTGATTTGTCATTAGCATGGAGGATTGCCTGGATTGACAATGGATTTCCTAGCCTTGCCATGTCTTGGATGGCCATGGTGATTATGGGTTTAATTTCATTGTTTGATTTTGGTTTGTTTTCATGTTTCCTTAGCTTGGTTTGAGTTATTAGTCCTGGAAGGACTAGTTGAACAAACACTTTGGAAGCCCTGTAACAACTTGGGTTGAGTTACTAGTCCTAGAAGCCTTGGTTGGACTAACGCTTTGGAATCCCTTGGTGGGTTGAATTACTAGTCCTGGAAGCCATGGTTGGACAAATGCTCTGGAAGCCCTGTATAAGATGTGGGTTGAATTACTAGTTCTAGAAGCCTTGGAAGGCTTGGATGGAGACCAATCTGATGATGGTTTTGTGATGTCCAACCGTGAGGTGGAAGCACTGTTTGATGGGTTGAGGTGGATGGCCTCTGGAAGCCCTTGATGAGTTTTGATTGATTTTTTTTATGAGATTCGATATTCATTCTTGGAATATGGCACGAGGGTGAATGGTTGAAGAGAGATTTGGCTCAACCATTCTATGGTCAGGTGGAACGTGGTAGTCCCATCTCCAGCTGGTTCATTGCATTCATTAATGAGAAATTCATTCCCTTGTTTTTCATGTGAAAATGTACTGATGTATATATGGATTTTGATGGTTGATATGTTTATGGTATTCCTGTTCCTATTATGTTGGTTATATGTACATTTTGTGACAACAACTATGTATGACTTTCAGTACGCTTTTACTTGTACATGAATGGATAATGTGTCTATGACCTAATAGATGATAATGCAACAAATTGCATGAGGGAACAATGGTTCATAGCGATTCTCAGATAAGTATGAGATCCCTACACTTAATTATGTTATTTACACCTGTAGGTTACATGTTCGTGATATGTTTGATGAAATGTTTGTCATGTCTAGTAGGGGTCTGGTTAAGGTCATGATCAACTTACTGATTTTTCATCATTGTTTCCATGTACATCTCCTGATTCTAAGCTATCATTCCATTTTGGGCAGTGGCCTGGGCTCTGGGCCTAAAAAAGTGGCTTAAATCTTGGGGTTGCTGGCACAAAACTGACAAGTTTGGTCCACAGTCTCTGGCATGTAGGCCTATGAGAGCGACTTTCTATTTTTGTTTGCCCCCTTGCCCATAGCATGAGAGCGACTATGACCTAAGAGGTCTAGAACAACAGTGGGACCCGAGGATATGCTGTCACAGTGGTTGACTTGTCTCCTGAGGGTTCTGTTGATGAGGTTGGATGACTGTATGTGATGTTCTGTCGATTCCACTTCCTTAAGGTCAGACAGGAGGTCGAATCTGATCATAGTAGCCTCTCGTCTCATGTTTACCCCGGTTGGCATGGTTACCTTGGGTAGGCCTAAGAGGAGGGTGTTACAGAGTGGTATTAGAGTATGGTTCAACTCTCGAACTGGAAGGTTTGAATGTATTGGTCATGCATGTATGTCAATTGCATGTGTGTCTCTTACACCTATATACTTGTTACATTTTCGTGATGATTTATTAGGGTTGTAGTATGGTTATCATGGAGAATTTGATATTGATTTCATGAAGAGTAATTTTCATGAGTATGTGACTGACTGTATATAGATTATATGTCACTTACATGTTTATTTTATGGCACCTACTTACATCCATCTATGTTAGGTTACATTCTTGAATATTTGGATTACATGTATCAGTCTTGTAGGTTGATTACAAGATTTGATCGCTTATGTTCGACTACATGCATTTATGCGTAGGTGTAGTTGATTTGGCATTACTTATGCATACTATTGGTTGCATGTGGAAATGTGTACAATGGAGTGATGGTTGTTGTCATGCATGAGGTCATATCATGCATTGTTGATATGGCCTTACATTGATGATTGAACACTAATTAGAATGATGTTTATGAGTTGATACATTTACTTGTGTATGTCAATATGCTGTTATGATTATGTAATACATGTATCACGTTGATTTGGTGATCTGCAGACAAGGTATCCTCCTCGAACTTCTTCTTCTTCTTCTTCTTCTTTATTATTATTATTTTTTTTTTATTATTATTAATTATTTTTTTTTATAATTAATTAATTAATTAATTATTTTTTTTTCACTAGAAAAATCCGTAATTTTTCATTTATAGATTGGAAAAATTACATATTGTAGATGCTTTACGCATATGCGATTTCCACTGTGTATATGACAGTGTTCCATATTTACATAAATATATCGTGTAGATCACTATGTAGTTCTGATATATAAACCTGTTTACATCTTGCCATAAGGTTGGAAAAAGAACACAGTATCATTCCCACAAAAAGATGCATTTCCTGAACATCATAGATAAGCACTGTCTGCATGGCAAAAAACAAAAATCCTGTTCAGTAATTAAGATTCTGGTGCATGCTGGTATTCTTGGTCTATGTATGGCCTATCCTTCTCGAAATATGCTAAGGTACGTTGATTTATTGTGATTTGGTTTATCTGACATATTATGCCTTGCAAGAAGATATATGGAATGGCTAGCAAGATGGTTGACTACAAAGACTCTCCCTACGAATCTGAAGAGCAATATGGTGTTGGGAATTCTTTAAATTTGGCAGTAACACTGAAAAGTTTAAAGGAATAAATAAGGATTTGTAAGGCAAATAATGATAGAATCATACAGACATAGGAAAAGTTAGTAGAGGTAAATGCAATGATACTCTAGAGCTTGTCAGATTTGCAACGACAAGGACCACTTCAGATCAGTCATGAGTATGAGGACAAAGCTAATGGGGCATATGGTTTTAGATCGCATGGCGGTCACTGATCATATAGAGATGACACAATCTGAGATGGCAGATTCTTGGACACTCCGGAAAGGAGAAGGGATAAACACATGTATGATTCTATTTCTGATTCAAATGGGTAGTATGATCGTCACCATTATCATCCTTACAAGAGGAGTGATAGGGGATACTTGCTGGATGAGTTTAAGAAAGCAAAGCCACCTACTTTTGATGGAGAGGTATACAGATCACATGATACAGAGGCTTGGTTACTCGTTATGAAGAAGTTCTTTAGGTTGTGTGATTATTCAGAGAACATGAAAGCTATAATGGCTACTTTCAGTCTTAAAGGTAAAGCAGACATCTCGTGGGAAGATGTGAATAATGTCAGGGACATAAATGAGGAAGATCTGACTTGGAGTTAATATGAGAGGCTATTCAAGAAAAAGTATCTATCGGAGAGATACTTTGATGGCAGGGAAAAATAATTTTATGAGCTAAAGATGGGATCCATGATAGATGATGAGTACACCAGTAAGTTTTTGGAACTATTGAGGTATGTGCCTTACCTCAAGGAGGAGAAGGCTAAGATTCAGAGATTCATTAGTGGACTATCAGTTGCATTCAAAGATAGGATTGAATTCGATTAGCCTAGATCATTGGAGGAGGCCATTCGAAAGCTAAGACATTGCTATGAACAATTGAAGCCCAGAACTAAGACTAAGCCAGACTAAAGAGGTAATGTAAAGAACAAAGACAAATGGGATAAAAAGCGAGGAAGGCTACAAAGTACATAAAACAAGGAGAATGTTGCACCACCTAAGAGGTTTAATGCATCAGATAGAGGATAGGGGCATCGATTTGAAGAAAAGAATAAGGACAGAGGCTGGAAGCTTATAGAGCGTTGGACTTGTGGCAAAGATCATTGTAGGAGAGATTGTTTGTAGAATCAACGTGGTAGACCCTAGATATATAGTGTATAAGAGGCACAAACTGTTAGAAATGTAGGCCAGAGTATTCCTTGTATCTATGTAGCCATGGACAACAGGTAGGCAGAGCACTAGGCATCTATCATTGAGATGGACGATAAGCTTTGTGATTAAGTTATTTCTATTTTGATTGACCTAGGATCTAATTATAGCTATGTTAGTCCTCACTTAGTGGATAAGTGTGGTTTGAATAAGGAGTTGCATGCAAAGTATTGGTTAGTGTAGTTGGATACAAGTACAAAAAAGCGAGTTCATCATTGGGTAAGAGCTTATGCATTTGACTTAAATGGTATGCCTACAACAACACATTTAAACATATTACCATTGCGTTCATACAATATGTTATTGGGCATGGATTGGTTGTATCTACATAGAACCAAGGTAGAATGTTATGATAAAGCTATTGAGCGTGTTGATGACAATGGAGAACCAAGAGTCTTACCGGGTAAGAATAAATCCACATCAGTTGGGATGGTGACAACTATGCAAGCAAAGAGTAGCCATAGGAAGAGGTGTAAGCTATTTGCAATACACATTTATAGTGATAAGGGTAAGGAAGTTGAGGATGTAGATGTGTTGAAAAAGTACCCATTTTTGTAGCAGTTTCAGGATGTATTTCCTAAGGACGTTACAAAGTTTCCACCTCATAGGGAGGTAAACTTTTCTATTGAATTAGTGCCAGGGGCATCTCCAACATCTAAAGCACCATACAGGATGAGCATACCTAAGTTGGTTGAGTTAAAATTGTAGTTGAAGGAAATGTTGGACAAGCGATACATTAGGCCAAGTGTATCACCACGGGGCACACCGGTATTATTTATGAAGAAGAAAGATGGTACTCTCAAATTATGCATTAACTACAGGTAGTTGAACAAAGTGACTATCAAGAACAGGTACCCTTTGCCGAGGATTAATGACTTGTTCAATCAGCTGAAGGGAGCAACAATGTTCTAGAAGATTTACTTGAGATCCTGATATCAACAGGTACGTATCAAAGAGGAGGACATTTACAAGACTGTGTTCAGGACTAGGTATGGGCATTATGAGTTTGTTGTTGTTCCATTTGGCTTAACTAATGCTCCAACTACATTCATGTGTTTAGTGAATAGTGTGTTGCGTCCATATTTGGATAAGTTTGTTATTGTGTTCATTGATGATATACTCGTATATTACAAAAATGAGGAAGAGCATGCCGAGAATTTAGCAACAGTGTTGAGGTTGTTGAGGGGGCATCAGTTTTATGCTAAGCTCAGCAAGTGTAGTTTCTTTAAGAATGAGGTGCACTATTTGGGACATGTTATCTCCAAGGAAGGTATTGCAATAGATCCAGAGAAGATAAGGGCCATCATGAAGTGGGTAGCTCCTAAGAGTGTGGACGAGGTGAGATCTTTCATGGGTCTAATAGGATATTACAGGAGGTTCATCAAGAAATTCTCATAGATTTCTTATACTATGACATCCTTGTAGAGGAAAGGTAAGAAGTTCAAATGGACTGAGGAGTGTGAGGCTAGCTTTAAGCAACATAAGCAGTTGCTGACACATGCACCAATACTACAGATTGCAGATTCGGACAAGGAGTTTGTGGCATGCAAAGATGCTTGCAAGAGAGGGCTTGGTGGAGCCCTTATGCATGATGGATAGGTAGTATGCTATGAGTTGCGGAAACTAAACGAGCACGAGCAGAACTACCTGACACATGATCTTGAGTTAGAAACAATCATACATGCATTGAAGATGTGGAGACACTATCTTCTTGGTAGGAGATTTGTACTTATGAGTGATCACATTGGGTTGAGGTATTTGTTTGACCAACCGAATCTAAATGCCAGGCATGCTAGATGGTTGGCCACGATCAATGATTTTGATTTCAAGATCAGGTACATCAAAGGTAAGGAGAACAGGGTAGCAGATGCTCTCAGTAGATGGGTATAGGTACACCACTTGGTAGTTATGAGCTCCTATGGCACAGGCTTATATGATAGGATCTTGCAGGGAGATTAACAGGATGTCAGGTATATGGAGATTGTGCATAGGTTGCAACAGGATGTAGGTACAAGTACAGGGATAGGTAGTGGTACAGGTACAGGTGGCAGTACATGTACAGGTGTAGGTGCACAGGTTATGGATTATTGTCTTACAACATATGGATTGGTCAGGTTTTGAGACATGATATACGTACCAATAACAGTGAGCTCAAGGACGTGATCTTGAGGGAGTTTCATGCAAAACCATATTCAAGTCACCCAGGTTATCATAAGAAACTGACAACAATGAATATATATATTATTATTGGCTGAATTTAAGAGGGATGTAGCAGAGTTTGTGGCGAGGTGTTTCGACTGTCAGCGAGTGAAAATAGAGTGTAAACATCCAGGTGGACTATTACAACCGATCACGATTCCAAAGTGGAAATGGGAGGTTATTGCCATGGATTTCATCACAGGTTTACCGAAGACTGTGAAGCAACATGATTCCATCATGGTCATTATGGATAGTTTAACAAAGGTTTCACACTTCATTCCGGTAAAATCTACATTCTTAACTAGTGACGTAGCCTAGGTATTCATCCAAGACATGGTTAGACTACATGGTGTTCCAAAGAAGATTGTATCAGACATGGATGCAAAGTTCACTTCCAAGTTTTGGACGGAGTTATTTATAGGTTTGGGCATAAATTTGGCCTTCAACACAACTTATCATCCACAGACAAATGGACAGGCCGAGAGGGTCAATAGGATATTAGAGGACATTTTGAGGATGTATGTGATGCATCAACAACGGAAGTGGGAAGAGTATCTCCCTTTGGTAGTGTTTGCATACAACAACGGTTATCAGGATTCATTGAGGATGAGTCCTTTTGAGGAATTGTATGGGCAAAGTTGTAAGACTCCTATCAGTTGGAGTGATCTGGTTAGCAGGGTATTGATTGGACCAGATATGTTGACAAACATGGAACATGAATTGTAGGTGATAAAAAAGAATCTAAAGGTAGCACATGATATGTAGAAGAGTTATTCAGATAGGAACAGGTTGTTTAAAGAGTTCTAGGTTGGGGAATAGGTGTACTTGCGCATCAAACTGAATAAGAGCTCCTTGCGGATTGGCTCATGTGCCAAGATGACACCACGATTTTGTGGACCCTTCAGAATTAGTGAGAGAATTCAGCTAGTAGCCTATCGACTTGCACTACCTCCGACAGTGAAAGTGCATGATGTTTTCCATGTATATTTGTTTAAGAAGTATGTTAAGGATTTTGATCATGTGATTGAATGGTCTGTATTGCATGTGGAACCAGATGGAGAATTCCAGTCGGAGCCTTAGTGTATATTACAAAAAAAGGTGCTCATGCTTAAGAACCAACCAATCGAGTAAGTTAAAGTGCAATGGAAGCACTTTGGGTCCGATGAAGCTACATGGGATATGGAGGATCAGATGTGGACCATGTATCCTTCCTTTTTTACTAGTTTAGGTAAAGCAGCTTGACATGGTGGTTTGGTATTTGCTTATGGTGGTTTAATATACGCTTTATGGTGGTTCGATATATGCTTTATGATGGTTTGATATATGCTATATGATGTTTTAATATGTGCTTAGATATGATGACTAGTATATCTTTGATATATGTTTTGGTATATGATTTGGCATATGTTCTGGTATCTATATTTATGTTGATGTTTCTATATGTACCCATGTGTATGGATGTAAATACCGTAACGAGTTGTTTTATAAAGCTCCACTATGTGGTATGGGTGTCATGTCATTATGGTTATGTTATCATGTTATTATGCTATCATGATGTTATGATGACATATGAGTTGGCACTCAGTAGGATGATCATTGTAAATATCGTAATGAGCTGCGTTATAAAGCTCCACTATGCAGTATGTCATGTTGTCATGATGATTTTCTCTAGAGCATATCTTTCATTTTAAGTACTGCATCGAACTATGTTATAAAGCTCCATGAGCAGTATGTCTTCTTTCAGCAGGTTGCTGAGGTATATGTGTGATTGAACACCAAGGACTGTGTCCCCCAAGGGGAAGGGTTCTGTAACAACCCTGGTGAAAATTCCATGTAATAAAAGTTAAAAACAATAACCACGGTCGATGGGACACTTATTCCAAGCTAAATTTTGGATAAGACATCCTAGGGGGGTGTTCATTTGGTTGGTTATGGCTAAGGAAATTGGCAAAGGCAATGACTAAGGCATTTTTGGCACATTTATTTACGAAAATAATGGAAATTAAGAGAAAAAGGAGGTGAAAGATCAGAGGTTACATGTGAGGAAGAAAATGAAGGAAAATAATGGAAAATGAAGAAAATACAAGCCTCGTCCATAAAAAGGCTTATGAGGATCAGTTGGTAACCTTTTGTTAGTTCAGTGTTGGAACTCTCTCTCTCTTTCATACTCTTTGATATTTAAAGTTTTCTTGGAGCACTCTTGGAGGGTAGGACATACTTGGAGTCTTGGAGCAAGAAGGCAAAGGAAGAGCAGGAAAGCACAAGAAGGCATCGTCATCAGCAACTACATTAGATTTGCTTGCAGGTACCAAGTTGCATGTATGATTTATTCACTAGTATTGGCATGCATGGCATATGCATGTGGTTTCTTGGTTGTGTTCTGCCATTGGAATGGTGGATTGCCTAGATCGAGAGTGGATTACCTAGCCTTGCCATTTCCTGGATAACCATGGTGATTGTGGGTTTAATATCATTGTTTGTTTTTGGTTGGTTCTCATGTTTCCTTAGCTTGGGTTGAGTTATTATTCCTAGAAGCCCTGGTTGAACAAACGCTCTAGAAGCCCTATAACACCTTGGGTTGAATACTAGGCCTGGAAGCCTTGGTTGGATAAATGCTCTAGAAGCCCTTGGTGGGTTGAGTTACTAGTCTTGGAAGCCTTGTTTGGAAAAATGCTTTGGAAGCCTTGTATAAGCTGTGGGTTGAGTTACTAGTGTTGGAAACCTTGGTTGGACAAACACTTTGGAAGGCTTGGATGGAGACCAATTCGATGATAGTTTTGTGATGTCCTATCGTGAGGTGGAATCGTTGTTTTATGAGTTGAGGTGGATGGCCTATGGAAGCCTTGGATGAGTTTTGATTTATGTGTTTTATGATATCCCACATGCATTCTTGGAATATGGGACGAGGGTGAATGGATGAAGAGAGATTTGGCTCAGCCATTGTATGGTCGGGTGGAATGTGGTAGTCCCATCTCTAGTTGGTTTATTGTATTCGTTAATGAGAAATTCATTCCCTTGATTTTCATGTGAAAATGTACTAATTTATATATGGATTTTGTTCGCTGATATGTTTATGGTATTTATGTTCCTATTATGCTGGTTATAGGTACATTATGTGACAACAACTATGTATGGATTTTAGCATGTTTTTACTTGTACATGAATGGATAATGTGTCTATGACCTAATAGATGATAATGCAACAAATGACATGAGGGAACAATGGTTCATAATGATTCTCAGATAAGTATGAGATCCCTACACTTAATTATGTTGTTTACACCTATAGGTTACATGTTCGCGATATACTTGATGAAATGCCTGTCATGGCCAGTAGGGGTTTGGTGAAGGTCTTGATCAACTTATTTATTTTGCATCATTGTTTCCATGTACATCTCCTGATTCTAAGCTACCATTCCATTATGGGCAGTGGCCTGGAAAAGAATTGGCAAGTTTGGTCCATAGTCACTGGCATGCAGGCCTATGGGAGTGACTTTGGTTTCTGGTCGCTCCCTTACCCATAGCATGAGAGCGACTATGGCCTAAGAGGTCTAGAACAATAGTGGTCAGACCCAGGGACACGCTGTCACAGTGGCTGACTTGTCTCCTAAGGGTTCTGTTGATGAGGTTGGATGACTATATGTGATTTTTTGTTGATTCCACTTCCTTAAGGTCGAATAGGAGGTCGAATTTGATCATGGTAGCATATCATCTCATGTTTACCACGACTTACATGGTTACTTTGGGTAGGCCTAGGAGGAGGGTGTTACAATTTTAGCCATTTCTCACCTTTTACATAATGGTATGACCCCCGTAAAAACATGATAATGAATGGAACATAGGGAAACAATCTTCAGCTAACTTCCTATAGGTACCACAACCTATACAAAGCATTTTAGAGGGTGCATTATAGCTCATTTAAAGAGATTTTTCGTTAACTCAAATGGGATTTTTAGAGAATTTGATTATGTTTCTTACTTTAAGAGATATCAATAATTGAAGTCATACTTGCCTTTAAAGCAACGCAACTGCGCATACCTTGAATTTCAAGAATTATCTTCTCGCTCTACTGATAATTACAAAGCAAATATTTTATATCATTTGTAACAAAAGTTATCAACAAAGATGCAACGAGAAGTCCATTAGCAAAAAAAATCAAGAAAATCCATGGTTATGGGTCATCCATAAACCCACATTTAAGGATAAACCACACTAAACCCTTATTCAGACTTTCTTTTGCCATCTTGGTTATGGGTCATCTCTTAATTAACAATTGACACATTTTATATGATGGTTATGGGTCATCCACAAACCTACGATCATGGGTTAACCACACAAAACCCTTCTCTTTAGTGGCTTGTAGCATATTGTAATCATGATGGTACATTAAACATGATGGGGTCCATATTTTTTTAGCACAGGTGAATGATGGAGACTATCATTTTACAAGGGGAAGATTGATCTAGATCTTAGGGAGACTTATAGTCTATATTCAATGTATAAGTCATAAAGTCATATTTTTATGTAAAAGGGAACTTGACATACATGTAATTGACAAAGTAAAGCATAATTAAATTTGACTCCGTTGACAATACACCTTATAATAAGGCAATAGGAAGAGAGTGAAGGCCAAGAAGGAAAGGTCCCTAAATTGGCCTCATTGCATATAATGGTTCTTCTTAATTGAATCCTTCTTCTCCAATTCTTTCCCTCTCTCTCTCTTAGTATTTTGGTGATGTATTCAGTTCTTACATTTTTATGAATGTTCTTGTGATAAGTTTCGTGGTGGATCTATATGATTTCTCTCCTCTTCTCTTGACATTCAAGCCTTTTTTGTCTTAGCCTCAAAGATCCGCATCAGGAATGATCTTGGTCAATTGGTGCGGTCAAGTTTTCCTAAACTAACAACCTTATGCTTTTCCAAATTGCACATCATCCACTTAGCAAGTCATTAGTTCTATGTGTAACAACCCATCGATGTTTATACTATTGTTACAATGATGGAATCATAGTAGTAATTATAGGTGTTACTACAACAAAGATATGTGTTATGAAAATTAGAACAAGTGTTACAATAATTGTGACACGTGTTACAACGACTACAACATGGGCGTTACAACAACTAATGGGTGATTTTGTGTTAATTATATCATGCTTGAAGTTGTTACAACAATGCTTTGGCTTGTGTTACGGTGACTCAAACTAGTGTCAAAATAGTGTTTGTCAGGTCTTACAACAATGTAACATTGAGGGATGTTACAACAACTGTGATAACACCTTTGAAAGCTCTTTTAGGAACATTGGCACCTGGAATAGTGTCTGTAATAGCTTTTCTAGAGGATAATCTTGAATTTCCTTTCATTAACAAGCACAAAAAGGTTAATTCTTCCCCAATCACACTAGTATAAATACTTAAAATGACGCAATTCAGGAGAAAATGTACCTTCAACTCTAGGATAATACTATGATGAATAAAAGTTGTCATGTGTGGAAAAGATGGAAGTTTAGGTGCCCATCAAAGCAGAAGGCTATGTTCCAATTTTATCGAGTTCGAAATTCTTTTGTTACAAAATTTAAGAAGATGGTTTTGGTCTCGATAGAGGTAGACCCTCTGACGAAGCTCAATATTTCCTTTTAGAAAAGGGAATCTTTGAATGGCAAGAATTTTTTTCTTACATTACAGTCTTTGGTTTTGAAGGAAATAATATGCTTCTACCATATTATGTTTTTGATAAGTCGTTCATTAATGAAATATGTTGGGAGTATAAATACTAGGCACATTTCCTCAAACAAAGGAGGAGAAAACAATTCATTCATACTCCTTCCAAATAAGATATTTAAAAGTGAAGTCTATAGTCCATTTAGTTGAAATTGCTTCATATTTTGACACTTTCAAAAAGTGGTAAGTCCTTTCTTTCAAAGGTTTAACCCTTGTGGTATATTCTCTACTCCCATGACTTATATTAGGTGTTCTTTGAGTTTTAACAAGTTGTTAGAAGAATGAGCTAGGGATAATTGGAGTTTATAAGAAAAAGAGCATAATGCAACCCTCTCTGTGACGATATTAATACATTGGTTGGTACAAATGAAAAACAAAAGAAACATGACCAATGTACAACCAACATTGACCACAGTTCCCCCATAATCCTCATAAAATCTCATCATTTTGTAAAAGATAACAATAAGAAAATTCATATGAGGAAAAAAAGCATTACTACAAAAAGTCATGGTGGAGGAGGAGGTGAAGACCGTCCAAGAAAGTTGACTGAAAAATATTATTATGTATCTATTTGTTTAAAGAGAAAAAGGAAACCAAAAGGGAAAGCTACTACATAATCCCAAGAAGAACAAATTTCCTCTCAAAATATGGAGATTGATATTATAATTGAAGTCCATAGTTGGGTTGAAAAACAAATATTAGGAAATATAATGCTTACTGAAGAACTTGCTAATCAAGTGTAACACCTCTTTTTAAAACCCCCAAATTTTTTAATTGTAACTAAGGCTTATAATGTTGGAGTGGCTAGAAAAAAACATCCTTAGACACTTTAATTAATGCAGTATGCATTTTATGTAACATATTGCTAAATTGGAGAATAGAGCAACCAATACAGATCTCGATCCTAAGAAAGGAAGTTGTGAGGGGGATTTGGGGAAAATTCTATTAACCTAAATTATTGTCCTATTAGTTCCCTTTTTCCGAAACTACAAATTTGGTATTGAACCACCAACTTCTAATAACTACAAAAAAAAAATAAGGAGCACTATAGGTTTGTCTAGAGGTATAGGAAACATGACCATGAAATCTAGAAGGACCTGGAATTCTTAGGCACTATGGTGTGAGAATGTATGTGTGCATAGCAACAGAGTAGGGGGAGAGAGTAGCAGTGTGTGTGAAACATGCGGCAAGAATCACAAAGAGAGTGTGTGTAACATCAATGACCTTTGGTATGAACCAAAATTATCGTATATGGATTCTAAGATTACAACTCTGAATAGAAGGCAAGATGAAATAATTTTATGATGTGGCAACTACTCAAGAGTTGTGATTGCACAATTATTTGGGAAGTCAATTTTATAGCATTTAGTCAGCGGTAGAGGGCTCGAAGGAAGTTATTGGGAAAGTGTGGTTATGAAGCTATGTATGATAAGCACTAAGAAAGGGGAAGTATTGAGGGACTATTGGATTGGAGAGGGACTTCCATTGTGTTGTGCGGGCCCAATGTGGCCACATTGTGAAAGATAATAAACCTCATATCAGTGGCTAGAAGGAAACATACTGTGTTTGTGTGTATGAAGGAGAGTAGCCTTCATAATCTACACCCTGTAAATCCTTGACATTACTGAGTGAGTTTTCCCCTCATGGCATTGGATATGGCTTAGGGGTGGCTAACTGTAAGAAAGCCTGTGGTGTAGTTGAGCCTTTGGTGGGGTGGAGAGTGGGTCTCTCTTCTTCAACTTCCATTAAACTTGAGTAACCAAATAAGTCTACTTATCTTCATTGATAATGAAATTAAATCATTATAGAATACCTCACAAATATTGTTTTTCTAGCTATAAGATATGTTGTAACAATGAGATGGGTCAATGGATGATTATCCATGTTTAATAGATGTTATTTTCTTTATGTATAACCTCTATATATAGAGGTTTTTCCTTGAAATATGTTTCCTATGATAAATAATAAATTTTATGAAATGGAATTTATATGTTGACTTGAGCTTCAAGGACCTTTAGTTATTTCTATCATGTGAATGGCCCTAACCAGACCATCTATGGAAGGGAACAATTGTGTGGAATCTTAGTATGGTGGCAAGAAGGGTAGGAAGTATTCCTTTGATTAAAGACCTTGGATAAATTTGGTTAAGGCTTGTTATGACAACTCTAAGTGGAGCATGTATATATTATCATTGAGGCATTTATGGGGACCTTCTCACACCTTGTATTAAGTAAGACTACATGATACGAACTCACCATAGCTAGGAAACATAGTGGATGTAGAAATTCCTTGTAGATTTAAACTGCTAATTGTAATATGTTAAAAAAATAGACTTGAATCTACTCTACTCATCAGTGGAAAGCCACAACTAAAAAACCTGTGATTTGTATATTGCATTAGTCCGAAATATGAGAAGATTACAATGATTTTCTCAAACCTGAGCAACCTCTGCGCTATCTCTATCTGTCTCACTACTTCCTAGACAAGCCTTAGCCAATACTTGACCAATTTCCTAGCCTTCCAAGCTCCTACTTCCTTGCACTGTTCAATGAGGAATTAGGCCCATATTTAATGGAATTTTCCTCCATTGGATTACGCAGCTCCTTTAGGCTCTTCTTTTGATTGCATGCACCATCTGTACAATTCAAATAATTATACAATTGATAGTACATTTTCCTGAACTCCAATATCAACTGGGTAACTCTCAGATTTGACATGCATGAGTTATTTATTAGTTAATCATCAATTTATTGGTTGATCACTACAAGCAGCACCACACTCCACTTGAAGCAGCACCACACTGCACTTCAGGCAGCACCACACTGTACTTCATGCAACACCACACTGCACTTCAGACAACACTACATTGCACCTCAGGCAACACAACACTACTAGATCTCCCACTAGTTCCTCCATTAGTTGGAACTAGTTTAACTGATTGTAACTCAGCTAGACTGAATTAATTACTTACAACTCAAAATAAACTCAAACATGGCTCCTATAATGTATGAGACACTCTACATGGCTCTAGTTAGACCCTCAACTTGAGTTAACTGAACCAACTAAGTCAAATTAACTTAGTTCTAATACAAGTTGTGGAATTACAATTTTATTCCTAATTTAATTCAAGGACAAAATTAAATCAAGATTTTCTTGTTGCATTTTCAACATTTCTTGTTTCCATTTTCAACACTCCCTCTCAACAAGAAAGGGATTCACATCTATCCCAATCCAATACCTTTGGAATGTACAATATGCAACACCTCTCACTGTTGATGCCGCTACTACAACATCTACAACTGAGAATAAAAATAAAAATAAAAATAACTACTGAATCAAAATGTAGTTGTCTACTAGGAAAATTGTGTAACTACTGAGTCTACTATTGAGCCTCCTGCTTTGTTGTCAACTCTGCTTTCAACTTCTCAGTATTTGACTTACACTGATCCTTGTCTACTGGGAAAACTGTGTTGCTGCTGACTCTGCTACTGAGCCTCTTGCTTTGCTGTCAACACTGCTATGCACTCCTTAGTATCTAATGGGCATTGATCCTCTTGCTAATAAATGCTATGGTCCCTCGTAGTAAGGTAATGATTTAAGAGACAAAAACACCTCAATGGACCTTGCCCAATTTCTGCAACTCTTGGGACTATTGCTTCACATTGCCCCACCTCACACTAGGAGGTATAACTGCATGTAAAGTGAACTTTGATCTACTCCTACTGTTGTTCTTACTGCTTTGTTGTTGCTTCTACACTGCTACTGCAACTATTGCAATAATGATTTTGGACTCCCCATATCATGATGTACTAGCTTTCATAGGGTTTCTCCCTCTGAAACTAGACTCCATCTGAGTCTCGATCTCCCTATGGGAAATATCTCTGCTCATTCTACCAATGTCAATGATCAGAACTCCTTTTTGTGTCACTAAATATTGTGTCACTAATATGCCCAATAGAAACCTTCTAGCTCCATTAAGAAGCCTGCATATAGGGTCTTCTGGATGTGCCCTAAACTATAGCTCCATAACTCTCCAATTCAAAATTCCTCTCTATTGTGATTTCTGCTGTGATTGTGATTCCTGCTCTGATACCATGTAGAAATTCTTTATAGATTCAAACTGCTAATTGTAATATGCTAAAAAAAAAGACTTAAATCTACTATGCTCATCAGCGGAAACAACTAAACGATCACGAAATCACGAAGCATATAAGAGAGAATTCAATCAACATATTACATAATGATTTTCTGGGGAAAGCCACAGCTAAAAACCCTTGCTATCTATATATTGCATTAGTCAGAAAATATGAGATTATTACAATGCTTTGCTCGAGCCCAAAAAACCTATGCATTATCTCTATCTATCTCACTGCTTCCTAGACAAACCTTGGCCAATACTTAACAATTTTCCCAGCCTTCCAAGCTCCTACTTCCTTGTACTATTCAATGAGGAATTAGGCCCCTATTTAATGGAATTTTCCTCCATTGGATTATGTAGTTCCTTTATGATTTCTTCTGAATACATGCACCATATGTGCAATTCGGATAATTATACAACTGATAGTACATTGTCCCTAAACTCCAATCTCAATTAGGTAACTCTTAGTTCTGAAATGCATGAGTTATTTATGAGTTAATAATCAGTTTATTGGTTTATCACTTCAGGTAGCCCCACACTACACTTTAGGCAACATCACATTGCACTTCAGGCAACACCACATTGTACTTTAGGAAGCACCACATTACACTTCAAGCAACACCACTCTGCACTTCAGGCAACACCACACTACTAGACGTCCCACTAGTTCCTCCATCAGTTGGAACTAGTTTAATTGACTTTAACTTAGTTAGACTAAATTAATTAATTACAACTCAAAATGAACTCAACCAGGGCTCCTATAATGTAGAAGACACTCTACATGACTCTAGTTAGACCCTCATCTTGAATTAACTAAACCAACTAAGTCAAATTAACTTAGTTAACTAATACAAGTTGTCATGTGATGTGGAATCATGTGGAGACAACCAACCCTTCCAGGTGCCTAATCCTTGAGACAACTTGTCCTTTTGCTCATCTAGACCCCCAACCGCTCCCATGGCAAGCCATGCATGTGACTAAGACCCTCTAGTCACTCCTACAGTAAGGTATGCATGCAATTGTGGCCTTTTTCAGGCAGTTATGAGCTAGTGACCCCAGATTTTGTGCCACTTTTTCAGGGCGAAGACTCAAGCCTCTACTGAGAACTTCATGAAACTTCCAGAAGTGTTAAATAACCATGAATTAAAGCTACAAATGCAAGCATTGGTACAAGGAATTGATCGAACCCCTACTAGCCATGACTTACATTTCGTCAAACATATCACATATATGAAATCTACAAGTCATAACAACATATCTGAGCATAGGGGTCTTATACTTATCTGAGATTCATAAAGAATTAATGATGCCTTATCATAATAGATGCATTATCATATATTAGGTCATATATTCATTCACATCTAATGTAATAATTAAATCATGATGAGAGCCATAACCAAAGTTTGTCATAAACCATACTTATAACCAAAATATAACCAACATAAATAACAAGGATATAACAACCATAAGATCAGATATGAACAAGTAAATTTATACATGAGGTACCAAAGAAGAAGGAGTTCTTATTAATGTATGCATAAGCCAACCAAGTCAGGGACTTCCAAGAACTACCTGACCATAGATTGGGTTGAACCAAATCTTTCTTTCAGTCAATCACCCCCGTTCCATATTCCAAGCATGACGAGACTCACAACAAAACCAACCAGGGCTTCCTCAGGCTTTACCATATATCCCACTAAGGATTCCTAGGCCTGAAACCCTCATCAATACGACTAGGCTTTACAGCAATCCCACTGGTTCACTGAGCCTATAAAATGATGGATGCCTTTGGATCTCTCCACCTAAACCATGAGGAATTTGTTTGTCTCATCCTCTCGGCTTTACATTGTATCCCACCATTACCGATCAAGGGATTCCTAGGCCTACAAGGTTGCCACCCTCTAGGATTTACCGTGTATCCTTCCATTACCGATCTCAGGATTCCTAGGCCCAATCAAGGGTATTCACAATTAGGATTTACCGTATATTCCACCCCGATATTCCTAGGCTTTGTGATTAATCCTGAGACCACCCCACTTAGCTTCAGATCCATCCGATAATCCAACTCAACCAGAACAAGAGAATCCCATCACACCATGGCTATTTTGAATGGTAGGGCAAGGCTAAAGAATATAGTCACACCTAGAAAAACCATGCTAATGACAACAAGAGAACCAAAAACACACATGAATGTATCATGCATGCCAAAACTAGCAAGGAAATCATACATGCAACTCGATACTTGCTAGTAATCCCGCTGTAGTCGCTTGATCCTTTGCCTTCTTTCCTCCAATGCTAGAGTGCTCCAAGTATGCTCTAAGTGTCCAAGAGTACGATTGGGAGAGTAGAGAGAGAGATCCAAAACTGAACTGACAAAAAGGTTGTGAATTGATCCTCAAAATCCTTTTTATTAATGAGGCCTCTATTTTCTTCATTTTCCATATTTTCCTTCATTTTCTTCCTCACATGCAACTTATGACCTTTCACCTTCCTTTTCTCCTAATTTCCATTATTTTCATAAATAAAATGCCAATTAATGCCACTTTTCCTTTCCAACACCTTTTCCATTGCCTTTTCTAATTTCTCTTAGTGATAATAACCAAATCAACACCCAGATTAGGATTTTTTTGCCCACCATTCAGCTTGGAATACGTGTCCCATGACCTTGGTCTTATTTTTCCATTATTGACTTTATTACATGAAGTTTTGACCAGGGTTGTTATAGAACCCTCCGCCTTGGGGGAACACCTTCCTCGGTGTTCAATGACACCCACAACGAGTAAGACCTTTGAAAAGAAAAAACATACTTCCCATGGAGCTTTATAACTTAGCTCAGTGTAGTATTTACAATGATCATCCTGCTGAAAATCAAACCAACATGAGAAACATAACAACATGACACCCATACCACTTATTGGAGCTTTATAACACAAATCATGGCGGTATTTAAATCCATATACATATATACATACACCAAAACATCACACCAAAACATATTCCAAAACAATTCACTCAACTAGTGAATAGAGAAGGGTACATAACCCACATCTGATCAACCATCTCCCATGTAGCTTCATCGGGTCCAAGGTGCCCCCATTGCACTTTAACCTGCTCGATTGCTCGTGTCTGGAGCATGAGCATCTTTATCTACAAAATACACTGAGGTTTCATTGGAATTCTCCTTCTAGCTCCACCTACAATACAAACTAGTCAATCACATGATCAACATATTTAACATACTTCTTAAGTAATGACACATGGAAAACATCATGGACTTTCACTGTCAGAGGTAGTGCAAGTCGATAGGGTATTGGACCAATCCTTTCAAGAATCTTGAAAGGTCCACAAAATTGAAGTGCCAGCTTGGTGCATGATCTAATCCTAAAGGAGCTATTCTTCGACTTGATGCACAAATACACTTGTTCCCCAACCTGAAACTCCTTAAACATCCTGTTCTAATTTGTAAAAAAAATTTGCCTGTCCTGTAATGCCTTTAGATTCTTCTTGATGACTTGCATTTCCTCTTCCATATCTACCAACATGTTCAGTCCTATCAATACCATGTTCACTGGATCACTCCAACTGATGGGAGTATTACAACCCCACCCATATAGTGCCTCGAATAGATTCATCCTCAGTGACTATCGATAACCATTATTGTAAGCAAACTCAACCAAGAAAAGGTACTCCTCCCATCTCCTTTGTTGATGCATGACATACATCATCAACATGTCCTTCATTATCTCTTGACCCTCTCTATTTGTCCATCTATCTGTGGATGATAAGCTGTGTTGAAGGCCAACTTTGTCTCCAAACTTACAAACAACTCCTTCCAAAACTTCGAAGTGAACTTAACATCCCTATATGACATAATCTTCCTTGGAACATTGTACAACCTCACTACATTTTTTATGAAGACATGTGCCACATCATCAGCTGAATATGTAGACTTCACTAGAATGAAGTGTGTTACCTTAGTCAACCTGTCAACCACAACCATGATGGAATCATGTTGTCTAGATGTCCTCGAAAAACTTGAAATGAAGTCCATGGAAATTACCTCCCATTTCCACTCTGGAATCAAACTCTGCTATAGTAAACAACTTGGATTATTAGACTCTACTTTTACCTTTTGAAAATCCAAGCATCTACCCATAAACTCTGCTACTTCCTTCTTCAGATTCGACCAATGATAATACTTCTTAAATGTTATCAATGTCTTATGGTATCTTGGGTGACTTAATACAATTTTGCATGAAATTTGCGCAAGATAGTCTTCTTGAGCTCACTGTCATTTGACACATAGATCCTGTCCCTAAATATGACCAAACCATCTGTTGTAAGATGATATTCCACATCCTGATCACTTGTACCCTGCTGTAACCTATGCATAAGATCCATGTACCTGTCATCTTGTTGTATTGCCTGTAAAATCTGATCTTATAAATCTATCCCACAGGATCTCATACATGCTATATGATTTACCTGTATCCTCTCACTAAGAGCATATTCAACCCTATTCTCTTTCCCCTTGATGTAACTGATCTCAAAGTCAAACCCACTAGTCGTGGCCAACCATCTAGATTGTCTGGCATTTAGATTTGGTTGGTAAAACAAGTATCTCAATCCACTATGATCACTCATAAATACAAACGTCCTGCCAAGAAGATAGTGCGTTCACATATTCAATGCATGGATGATCACTGCCAACTCAAGATCATGTGTCGGATAATTCTTCTCATGCTCATTCAATTTCCGTGACTCATAGCATACTACCTATCCTTCCCGCATCAGGACTCCACCAAGTCCTCTCTTGCAGGCATCTGTACACACCATAAACTCTTTGTCTGGATCTACAATTTTAGCACTGGAGCATTTGTCAACAACTGCTTCAACTTCTCAAAACTTACTGCACATTCCTCTGTCCACTCAAATTTCTTACCTTTCCTCTTCAGTGACATAATAAGATATCTAATCCGAGAGAAGTTCCTAATGAACCTCTTGTAATAACCTACTAGCCCCATAAATGATCTTACCTCATTCACATTTCTAGGAACTGCCCACTCCATGATAACTCTTATCTTCTTTGGATCTACTACTATACCTTCATTGGAAACCACATGCCCCAATTAGTGTACCCCTGTCTGAAATAAACTGCATTTGCTGAGCTTAGCATACAACTAATTCTCTCTTAGCAATCTCAATATTGCTACTAAGTGCTCAACATGCTCTTCCTCATTTTTGGAATATATCAATATGTCATTAACGAACACAATAAAAAATGTGTCCAGATAAGGGCAGAACACGTTATTCATCAAGCACACAAAGGTAGATGGAGCATTAATCAAACCAAATGGAACTACAACAAACTCATAATGCCCATACCTTGTCCATAAAGCAGTCTCGTATACATCCTCTTATTTAATGCGCACATGATGGCATCCAGGTCTCAAGTCAATCTTTGAGAACATTGTTGTTCCCTTTAGGTGGTCGAAAAAGTCATCAATCCTCGACAACCGATATATGTTCTTGATTTTCACCTTGTTCAATTTCCTGTAATCAATGCATAACTTGAGAGTACCATCCTTCTTCTTCACAAAAAACACTTGTTCACCCCAAGGTGATACACTTGGTCTAATGTATCCTTTGTCAAGCATTTCCTTCAACTGCAACTTCAAATCTACTAACTCTGGTGTGCTCATCCTATATGTTGCCTTTGATGTTGGTGCTTCCCCTGGTACCAACTCAATGGAAATTCCACTTCCTTGTGAGGCGACAACTCTGAAATATCTTCTGGAAACACATCCTGAAACTGCTGCAAGATCGGGTACCTCTTCATAACTTCTGCATCCTCAACATCCTTACCTTTATCATTAGAAATATGCACTGCAAATAACACACACCCTTTTCTGTGACTGCGCTTTCCCTGCATAGTTGTCACCATTCTAACTGATGTAGCTTTCTTCTGACCCTGCAAGATTCTTTGTTATCCATTGTCATCCAAACATTCAATAACTTTGTCATAACAAACCACCTTAGTCCTGTGAAGATATAGCCAATCCATACCCAAAAGCATACTATATGATCCTAATGACAATACATTCAAATGCGTTGAAGTAGGCATACCATTCAAATCGAATGCGCGAGCTCTTTCCCAATGATGAGCTCTCTTATTTGTACCTGTAGATGACTGCACTAACCAATATTTTGCATGAACTTGTTTATTCAAACCACACTTATCCACCATATTAGGACTAACATAGCTATAATTAGGTCCAGGTTCAATCAAAATAGAAACAACTTGATCACAAAGCTTACCATCCATCTCGATAATAGATGATTGGTGATTTTCATGCCTATTCTCCAATGATGCATAGATCCGTTGAATGCTTTGTCCAACATCCCCAACTTTCTGCGCTTCCCGTGCACTGTAAATTTTAGGCCTACCACCCTAATTCTGTGGGCAACATGTCTTGAGATTCTCCTTTCCACATATCCAACACTGCAACTGTCCTTTACCATCACTCTTATTTTTCTACCCTCCATGTTGTGACCCATTAAACTTCTTGTAAGGTGTAACATTTTCTTTCTCTCCTTCATTATGAGGTCGTGTTCTTTTGATTTCCATTTATCTTTAGCTTCATCTTTCCCTTTCTAACCTTGTTGAGATTCTATCTTACAGTTTGATTACTCATAACAGTGCTTCAATTTCCCAATGACCTCCTCAAGCGACCAAGGCTCATCATATTGAATACGATCTCTAAATGTTAATGGTAATCTACTGACAAATCTATGAACTTTGGATTTTTCATCCTTAATATACAGTACATACCTCAACAACTCCAAGAACTTGGTCATATACTCCTCATCTATCATCGACCCCATATTTAACTCATAGAATTCCTTGGATTTGTTGTCATAGTACCCTGATAAATATTTATTCCTAAAAAGTCTCTTGAATTAGGCCAAATCAACTCCTATCTCTTGATGTCTCTAACCCACTTCACATATTCCCACCAGATGTATGCTTTCCCTTTGAGGTTGAAGATAGTTATTCTTCCCTTCATGTTCTCTGTGTAATCATGCAACTCAAAGAAATTATTCATCCAAAGTAGCCATGCCTCTACATCTTCTGGTTTCTTGAAATCCCCATTATAGGTAGGTGGCTTGGCTTTCTTGAACTCATATGGAAAATATCCCCTGTCACTCTTCCTATAAGGATCATAATGATGATGACCATGATACTTATTAAAACTAGAACTAGAATAGAACCTATATCCATCACTTCTCCTATCTGATGTGTCCACGAACCTACCATCACTGATCGTGTCGTCTTTTTCCAAATTGTGACCACCATATGACCTATTACCATATTCCTCATTCATCCTTTCCTCCTATCCATGACTAATCATAAGCAGTCCCTGTCTCTGCAATTATGACAAGAATGATGTTGTCATTTTCTGCCTTTGTTGGCCGGATAAATCGATCTTGCGGACAAGGCCGATCTCCCTAGTATCAGAAGATAGTCGAGCAACAAACAGACAAACAAATCTATCTTTCTCTAGACATATGCGATTTATAAGTAAATACTACAAAGGTGTTAAGATCCTACCTTAGATCCAATGCTTGCTCATAGTAGTCATCCTCCAGTTGTTCAAAAGAGTTATCTTTGAAGACTTGCAATCACAAACAAGCAAACATTAAATAGCACTCGTATAGAAAATATTATAAATCATGCCTATTATGGTGATCAAGGAATCCATAAAATAAACCATGAATTAAGAACTTATTGAGAAAAACAAATTTATTTGTATTAACTTTGAAGTAGAAGAACCTTACAAACTTTTCAGCCTTGATGTTGAACAAGCTCTTCTTGGGGTCCAAAACAGGAATTTCCTTTACTTTGACAAGTCTTTCACTCTTCCAAATGAGATATTAGAGGTATGTAATCTCTCCTCATAAAAACTCAAGTAAAGAAGACTAAGTTCCAGCAGCATTTTACCTCAAAAAATATTAAGCTTCTCTCCTTGTTAACCAGCCCAATGCATCTTTTTATAGTGCAAAGGAGGAGGTTACAGGTCCATCTATGAAGAGATAAAATCCTCCTTCAAAGGGATAAGCTCCTCACATCAATGGGTTAGCTCCTTAAGGTATGGGATACATGAACCTTAAAAGAGTGAACTTGCCACCTCAAGATTCCTTCTAGAAGCTTCTAGAAATAACTGAAAGTGAGTTTTTCAGAATATACTTGCGCTTTTTTAACTTTTACATGGGTCCACACCTTTAACATAGAGACAGTGCGGTTAGGTGCGCTGGACACATGACCATTAGGTGCGGGACCGCAGGTAAGACAGAGAGAAAGTGCAGAACCAGAGTTTTAAAACTTTTGAGAGCTTTTCTCTTATTTTCAAGGCTTGATATGAGGAATTGATGTTTTAGACTTGCAAAGGAGGAAAGTATGAGTGGTAATGAACTCACACAGATAGCATAATGTCAAGGTGACAATTTTCAGTGCAACAGATTGCCCCATAAAGTACGAAGTCTGTAATAGATGAAGATAGAGTTTGTCATTTATGAAGAGTGAAGTACTTTATCATTTCAAGGATCATCTTGTGGAAACCCTAGTCGGAACCTGTAAAAACATTCAATGCAAAAAATATATATATGCAGACATATCATCGCTGAGGTAGGCATTCTCATACTCAGATCAATACTGATTAGAAAACTGACTAACTGTTTTGATACATGAATGATTTTGTAATACATCAAGAGTATAGACATGTGTAGACACAGTATGGACGCAACCATCTGTTTATGAATAGTCCACTGTATAATGAATAATAAAATTCCTTGCAACCTGGATGGTAGAAACTAGATCCAGGGTCTTGATTTCTGCTTCCCAAACTAGTACGATTCTATCCATGTGAATGAATGTGTCGAAGTCGAACATGGTAGAAACCACTTGATTACCAAAAAATGATGTGGACTGTTAACAAGTGTGAGAGAAACCACCAGTAATGTCAATGGATCTCAAAGTACTTAGTACAATCCATGAAATGTGAATAAATGAGCTGAAGTCGAACATGTCATAGAATCATTCGATTGAAGGTCAATGATGCAACCTATCGTCGAAGGCAAGAAAAGGGCATGCAAATTTCAAGGTACTGATGATTTCTAGATCAACTTCCTAGATAATGAGCTGAAGTCGATAGAAAGTGATCCGTCATAGGCAAGCCCACAACATGAAATCATAGATCAAGTTTTGAAGAAATATATTGGTAAGGACTGACTCAGGGATGGTCAAAATGGATGACAGATATCTTGCAGATGAATGGTTTGTTTGAACTGATCTCTTGAACACATAACGACACTGCAGATGGCTTGGTGACAATTGACCCAAAGCTAATACCCAGAAACTGGCTGAAGACTTTCAATGTGGTTTGATTAACTGTTAGGCAAAGGATTTACCAACCCAGGTGAACAAAAAGTGTCGTGTTCAAGAGTGGTTAACAACTTTTCTAAAAAACAAAGTGTAACAAATAGGTTCATTTTACTCTCTTTTCCCCCACCATTTCTGGCAAGTACCTCTTTATTTTTGATAAGCTTGAGGAGGATAACATTTGCTTGTTTATAAGCTCATTCTTCGGATGAGTCCAACTTAGTTTAAAATTTGAACCCTAAGAAGGAGTGGTTCATTCCTGTTTAAAATTGAACAGGTCCTTTACTGTTAAATTTTAACGAGTCCAGTATAGGAAAAACTCGGTGTTTTTCAATTTTAGGGAGTCAGAAGAAAAATTTAAGAAAACTCCATGGGGGTACTTTTTCGTAAAATAATCCCTCAGGTCCGAAAAAGGATAAAATAATACGGGAGGGATCACATTTCCAATACTTTAACGAGTTGGAAAGGACAAGTGCTCGACAATCTTTTCATGTTTAACGAGTCTGAAAAGAGTTTAAAGAGGACTCCATTGACTGTAATTAGTGAACTTATACCTTTTTCGTAAATAGTCCATTTTAGTCCATAAAATGGGTAAACTTATACTGAAGGGACGATTATTCATTTATTTTAACGAGTTCGAACAATCAAGTTCTCGACAATATTTTTAATTTTTGAGAGTTTGAAAAGGGCTTAAAGAGGACTCCAATGTTTCGCTTTTTCGTAAATTTGTGTCCCTTGAGCCTGAAAAAGTATAAAATAATACTCGAGAGAACCGCTTGACCATTACGATCAAGGAGTACTTTTCATAATTAGTGGCCTAGATTCGAAAAAGTAGAAAAGTGATCAAAGACATGTCGTTTCGTAACCAGTATCGAACCTGAAATGATAAAAGTTCGACGATCTTTTCATGTTTATACAGTCATAAAAGAGCTGAAAGTGGACCACCTTTTTAATTTCATTTAACGAGTTAAAAAGGGAAAAACTCGGCAATCTTTTCATATTTTATGAGTCAGAAAAGAGCTTAAAGAAGACTCGTCCTAGAGGAACGAGTGATATAAAGGGTAGCCACTGGTTCCGGCAATGGTGGAACTGCTCAAAACATGTAATGGTTAAGACACTGCTAATAAAACCACTCATCGTTGCGGTCCCTCAGGAAAGGATAAACAACCAAGTGAAAGCATATGATCAGCCAAAGAGATGGTGGCAATGGAATGAAACAACCAAGGCTCATCTAGCAGAATTTAGCGTATAAAAACGACAATCACGAGATCTAAAACGGGTATGGGTTCATTTTTACACAAGCTTGAACCATGGAGAACTCTGCTTGGATTCAGTTTCATGTTTACACAAGCTTGAAACAAAAAACTATGCTTGTTATAAGTTTGCATGCCCTCAGCATAATGACTCAAATCGAGGTACATGCCCCCAAGCTTCATTGCATTCAACGAGGTGGATGGAATGAAAGTTCACTTTCGAGATCTTGGAAATTCTCGACTTGGATTTTACGAGATCTCAACCAAAGACTCGATTTGGAAAGGGAGTTGTTTTATTTTTTAATGAGTTTGACACAGTAAAAGAACTATCCTCATAACCCTTGTTTCATTTTTTAACGAGGTTGACTCAAGATTAAGAATTTTCCTCAAAACCCTTGATTCATTTTTTAACGAGCTTGACACAAGACAAGGAACTATCCTCAGGACACTTGGTTTCATTTTTTAACGAGGTTGACACAGGAACAAACTATTCTTGAGATTGACCAGGAATCGGAAAATGACTGTACAGCCTGATATGCAATTTCAAAGGGATTCAAAGTCATTGCACCATCAAATGAATCCACCTTAGAATCGGAAGGTACGATCCAAGGATCATCAAAAGTAACAATATTTGATGAAATCATATGAATATTTGCAATAGAAGGCGATATGTTAGGAGGAGGGAAAGAAAAAGTTCCTAGTAAACCAAAATCTTTAATCAAACCTACACCAACATCCTTGTAAGGGATAGTCGTTTTACCGATGTGATGAATATTATCTGTAGAGGCTGGGCCGGATGAGAAATAGGTCAGCTGGTCTATTGTAACGATCTTTCCGTTATGAGGAAACTTGATAAGCCGAAAGACTGATGAAACAATAACAGTCATAGCATAAGACAAACTGTTACCCAGGAGAAGGTTGTAATCTAGAGGGGCATCGACCACTTCCACATCTATATTTACGGTTTTGCCTTCGACCCCTATAGGTAAATCCTGCAAAATACCAAAAGGATGGAACCCTCGGCCATCAAAATCCTTTAGAATTGTCAGAGACTGATTGAGTGTGGGAGAACCAAGCAATTTCCAACACTGAATCGACATAATACATGTAGAAGTCCTATCATCAATCACAGTCTGAAAGAAAGGTCTATTTTTGACTAAAACTGGAATCTGGAAAGCCATTTGATGAGGTAGGCGGGGTGTACTATTCTCTAAATCGAAGATTATTAGGTTCGAATCCTGAATATTGACAACTCCTATAGCAGAAAATAGTATTTTACGCTGTGTTGGGCATGATTGCAGTACTTCCAAAGCCGACATTGCTGAAGGAGAAATAGCTAAGTCTTCAACAATGTTATAATTCGGAGCAGCTCTCGCATGTGGATTGAAAGCTGATTTACGAAGTATACCTTTAGCAGGCAGTTCGATTACTAAGTCAGGGTTGGGTTTCTTGATCTGTAGCGGATTAGAACCAGGAGGAGGTGTAGTTGATGTGTTTGAATTAGAAGATTCTACTTCTTTACCACCAACAGGATTTTTACTACCATAATCTTGCAATCGCGTCGCAATCCTGACATGAGACATCATCATAATGGGTTCTTCTAAGGCATTCGAGGAAGAAGAAATCATCTTACTATCTTGAGTAGGAAAAGGATCCTTCAAGATAGCAGGCGTTTGAGAACCTTTAACAAATTTTGAAACCTTTGCTTGATGTGGGCATTCTTTGGTAAAATGATCCTTGTCGCAAATGAAACAAAGGTAGTGAGGTTTTCATTTTTCGTCCCTTTTTATCTTTTGAATTTTGTTTGTTTTTCTTCTTCCCCTTCTCTTTACTACCAGATTGGGTTGTAGATGATTCTACGACATGGGCGTCGACAGAAAGTTCAGCGGAATAATCTCCTTTCGGGGAATCAGGTAAAGTTATTATAGGAGAAGAATTATTTGAAGATTTCTTCTTACTTTTAGTACTAATTGAACCAATCATACCATTAGTGGTATGATACCCTAAAGGAGTTGCAATTATTTGACCGTGTTTTGGAAGATCAGGAATTTTTCATGTAAAGTACTTGACTGCGTATAGACGAGATCAAGGTACTGAGCCTGAGAAATGACTTTCTCTTCAGTGACAACTCCTCCCTTAGTGATTTTAAGTAACAATGATTTAATGAACCATTCCGCTAAAATTTGATCCAGAATGAAAACTTTCACTAAACGCCTTCTACGTCGCATTCATGAATATAATCAGAAATATATGTGGACGTGGATTGTTTCAGTGAAGTTAACAGTTCCATGCCATTGTCGTATCTGACAGGAAACTGAAAATGAGTTAAGAAAGCAATGGCTAACTGATTGAAATTATAAAAAGAGCTGCGTGGTAACTCAATGTACCATTTGGCGCAAGACCAATAAGAGTTCGTTGAAAAAGATGCAATCGAATTGAATCATCAATGATTGACTTAGATGCACACCAGAGGTGATAAGTCATAACATGATTTGACAGATCCTCTCCTGACTTACCCTCAAATTTCAGGATATCATTGGGCAACTTATTAGGCATTGGCAGCCAATACAAAAGATAGTAAATCGGATCGTTCGTAAGCTGCGATAAATTAGGTAAATCCAAAGTTGCAATAAATGGTAACTGATGGTTAGGGTCGTGAAAACCTTGAGTAATGAGACCAGCTCTAGGAGGAGGATATCCAAGATAACTTGGAACCATATTTTCATTAGGAATGTTATAACCTCCTGGAAAACCAGGATTAACCGGATGAAACTGAGGTTGTTGAGGCTGTTGATAAGTATAGCTTGGATATGGTTGATGCTGATAAACTGGGTTTTGTACAGTAGGACCAAATTGATACTATCCCTGTTACGGTTGATATTTGAATTGCGGTTGGCTTGTGGCAATCGTACTTGTACCAACTTGTCCTGTAGGCATCTGGACCGAAGTCTAAATTGTAGGTCCTGACTATGGCACAGAGACTTGAGGAACTTGCACTGATGCAGGGATAGTAGAAACCAGAGCTGCATATACTCCAGAAACAGGTGTGGTAGGTTGAACAGAAGTTGTAGTAGTTTGAGGCGGAGTCTGAGGTGTGGTAGGCCCAGGTTGAACTAAACCAGGTGCAGGGGTTTGAACAGTAGGTTGGACAGGTTGCTGGGTTGGACCAGAAACCAAAGGTTGTCCAGGTTGATTAGATAACTGCACATTAGGTTGCATAGTCTATTGAGTTTGAGGTGGACTCCACACCAAGTTCATTCCGGGGTATAGACTCATAAAAGGTTGTGCATATGGAGAACTGTAACCTGGTTGAACGTAGGGCTGATAATTAAGCAGTACATTTCTAGCTCCTTCTAAAAATGATTGACCAGAAGGCAGTTGGAAACCTTGAGTTGGGTACTGACCTTGAGGTTGATAACCCTGAGGCACGTATTGAATCTGGGGTTGATAAGCATCCTGAGGAATATACTGAATTTGGGGTTGACCTTGGGGTATGTACTGTCCTGAAGATTGAAAATCTTAAGGTAGCCCTCCAGGCGGAAATGGACTACCTTGGGGTTGCCCCCTAGGTGGTAGCCGACTACCTTGAGGTTGCCACCTAGGCGGTAACTGACTACCTTGAGGTTGCCCCCCAAGTGGTAACTGACTACCTTGGGGTTGCCCCCCAGGCGGTAATTGACTACCTTGGGGTTGCCCCCAAGGCAATAACTGACTACCTTGAGGTTGAGGATTTGGAATGCTACCAGACATCATAAGGATTGTTCTGTGTTCAACGTTTGAGTTCCATTACTACCAGATGATAACTGATGTTCAGTCAGTTGAGGAGTTGCTCCTGAAAAAGTACCAGTGAGTGACTGGTACCCCGAAGGAATAGAAGGACCTCTGTATAAAAATGTTCCCAGTGATTGGGAAAACATAAATGACTGTCTTGACATGATCGATGAAGGATAATAACATCTTGTTGTAGGATGAAAAGGAATTCGAGGTGGTGAAAACCTAAGACTTGGGTTTTCTAAAAAATTTGTCAATAAAAAATACCAAGAGTTACTCCTAAAAGGACTGTAGAATATTGATTCACGCTCCCTAAGATTTAAAGTCTGTTGGTTTTTGGGAAGAATTATGTCTTCGTCTAGACTGACAAGTTCTTCAATAGAAATGAGGCCAGAAGGAAGATTTTGAGTAATGATATTTCCTACCCTAGGTGAACTAAGATCACTAGAAGTTGAAGTAACAAATCTTGAAGATGGTTCCAAAAATGCAGGTTCAGTGTCAGGCTCTTAAATTTTAGGTTCTTCAGCTAGTTCACTGGAAGGAGAAATACTACCAGTAACTTCAGAAAATGAAATTGGCTCTTGAATATACTCTGTTGTTTGTATTTGATAATCAAGATGAACAATTAGAGATGACTCTCCGGCTTCTGGTGATCCAACTCTATTGTCACTAGGTGATACACGAGCTCGTAGCCCTTCAAGTTGGCTTGGTGTATACTCAAGAGGTTTCCCTTGAAGTCTACGAGATTGTCGCAGTAATTTGGCCACGATTAAATATTAATTAATCACACGTAAACAAAGAAAATTTCAATAAAAACACCTAAAGTCTTTAAAGAAACAAACAGCTGAATCACACGCTTAAAAACTCTAAGAGTTCAAACCATGCACAAACAGTAACTTCCCATACTAAAAACACTAGTTGGTGATGAAATACAACTTAGTAAAAGTTTAATACAGAAAGGGCGGTTGGAACAGTTACCCCGACAACCTGCTTAATGAAACAAACTGGCACAAGTTTCTTCACAAAACCATCTCGAGTGAAGAGAACCCCCCAGAGAGTCCAAGTGAGTCTAGTCAATGTTTGCTCCAGGTACAGTGAGATCTTTCCTTCATCGTCACCTTAGGAAATAATCTTAAGCTTAAGGACACTAAGGTTACCAACAACAAAAAATACAACTGGGGGAACAGTCTACGATCCGATTCCACGTGCAAGGGAAGAGTAACAAAACTCAATCCCCTTGAAGGCTCCTTGACATGGTCAATCCGAGTTTTACCAACAAGTGACCCCTGGCTCCTCGACAATGGTTAATCCGAGGTTTACCGTTTATAATTGGCACAAATCTTCTATCTTTCCTAATGAAACAAAATTGATTGTCTCAAAGGTTTGAACATGATCTCGTGATTGACTCCTTCAAGAGAAGCTTCCTAGAATGTATCAGTTACAATTGGATTTATTTCCTACCGCAAGATGTATTTACTTGTTTTTTCTAACTATCTTGGAGAGTTAATTACTCCCTACTCCAAGATACTAGCCTAAGCTATATTGGTGATAAGAGCCCTAGAAATAGAAAAGATTACTAGATCAATTTTAATTAAGCGTTGATTTTATGGGTTGTTCTTTAAGTCAATAGGTATGGAAATGAAACTTTGATGGTGTGAAGATTCGACTCCAAACACTCTAAAAAAATGCACCTAAAATGATAAGCAATTCGTTTTTCTTTCAATGAAATTCTAGCTAAAAGAAAGAGTTCGAGAATGTAATTCTTTAAGAAACAATTCTTTCTTTCAACATGGCAATGGAAAGAAAATCTTTTTCTTTTTTAAAATAAGAACTCAAAACGAGATAAATAATTAATGCTCACAATAAATCCCTTTCACTTTTCAAAACTTGAAACTACAAAAAAAAACAATTTGCTTCAAAAAGATCTACAAGTTCTAGAAAAACACTCAAAACTACAAAAACTAATATTGAGATTTAAAATCTTTTAAAAATATAATTGAATAAAAGCTTTAATTTTTTTTGAGGATGTTTTACTTAGTTGTTCAATAAACTAAGGATTCATTTTCACAAAATAACAAACCAATCAAAAAACATCCAGATATGTTTTCTTTTGTAAAAATGAAATTCAGAACTTATAACAAAGTTTGTTCAAAGATTTGCAACGAGAAAACTAAATCTATTTCTTACAAAGGATAGGTTTCACAACCAAGTTAGACTCATCAAGAAGACAAAAAGACACCAGGGTGATCTAAGGTTTCTCAAGCTTCTGATCTTTGAGTCACTACAGAGACAAAGTGAAAACTACTTCCAGCATGCAAAACTTCTAGAAAATCATTCAAAACAAAAATACTATCGGAACTCACTCACAAGAGATTTCTAACAGGAAAAATACAGATCTGGGTAGACAATAAGAATCCTAAATCAAACCTAAACTTAACTGGAAGTAGATATCTTAGGTTTTTCAAAAAATTTCGCAGGGTCCGCAGGCTCCAGAAGCAATAGGTGCGGTCCCGCACTGTTTACTCAAGGAAAATGTGGATATGTCCGCTCTGTTTGTGAAGACAAAGTGCGGTCCCCATAAAACTTCCAAAAAAACAAAAATACTTCGATATTTTTGAAAACTACCCAGGCCAGTATATATCAATCAAAAACTAGAAAAACAAATTTCTCAAGTCAAAACAATGGAAAACCAAAAATTAAAAACCTTCCCCAGCGGAGTCGCCAATTTATTGGCCGGATAAATCGATCTTGCGGACAAGGCCGATCTCCCTAGTATCAGAAGATAGTCTAGCAACAAACAGACAAACAAATCTATCTTTCTTTAGACATATGCGATTTATAAGTAAATACTACAAAGGTGTTAAGATCCTACCTTAGATCCAATGCTTGCTTGTAGTAGTCATCCTCCAATCGTTCGAAAGAGTTATCTTTAAAGACCTACATCACAAACAAGCAAACATTAAATAGCACTTGTATAGCAAATATTATAAATCATGCTTATTATGGTGATCAAGGAATCCATAAAATAAACCATGAATTAACAACTTATTGAGAAAAACAAATTTATTTGTATTAACTTTGAAGTAGAAGAACGTTACAACCTTTTCAACCTTGATGTTGAACAAGCTCTTCCTGGGGTCCAAAACAGGAATTTCCTTTACTTTGACAAGTCTTGCACTCTTCCAAATGAGATCTTAGAGGTATGTAATCTCTCCTCATAAAAACTCAACTAAAGAAGACTAAGTTCCAACAACATTTTACCTCAAAAAATATTAAGCTTCTCTCCCTGTGAACCAGCCCAATGCTTCTTTTTATAATGCAGAGGAGGAGGTTACAGGTCCATCTATGAAGGGATAAAATCCTCCTTCAAAGGGATAAGCTCTTCACATCAAGGGGTTAGCTCCTTAAGGTATGGGATACATGAACCTTAAAAGAGCGAACTTGCCACCTCAAGATTCCTTCTAGAAGCTTCTAGAAATAACTAAAAGTGAGTTTTTCAGAATATACTTGCGCCTTTTTAACTTTTACAGGGGTCCGCACCTTTAACACAGAGACAGTGCGGTCAGGTGTGCTGGAGACATGACCATTAGGTGCGGGACCGCAGGTAAGACAAAGAGAAAGTACGGAACCAGAGTTTTAAAACTTTTGAGAGCTTTTCTCTTATTTTCAAGGCTTGATACAAGGAACTGATGTTTTATACTTGCAGAGGAGGAAAGTATGAGTGTAATGAACTCACACAGTTAGCAGAATGTTAAGGTGACAATTTTCAGTGCAATAGCCTTGGAACTTGTTGTAGCGACCGCAACACCCTCTAAAATATTGACCTGTACTCAAATTTCGGAGCTTGCTGTGGATCCTGTAATCAATCGTTCCTTAGTCACTAATTGGTAAGTTGATGATCTCAATATCCCCTCTTCAATCTTAAGAGTTGTTCATGCTTTATCTTATACAATATGTGTCATCTTTGGGCATGGGGATTATCGTTGTCATGAAAAGGGAAGTTTGTTTAGCTTCAAGGGGAAAGCTTTGTGAGAATGGCTTGTCCTCACCACATAGACATGTTTTGCACTCATTTCATGCACTCTTGTCACAAATGTTGTTGCATTAAGCGAAGTATATTTTCATATGTTTTGGATGGTCTATGTTGTGTCACTAAGTGTTCAAGTGTGTGATCATAGTCAAGTTATACCACTCATCACATTAGTTCCACTAATCCCACACTTAGCCAAATTCTGGAGTTTCTCTAGCAACTTAGTCTCATCCAACTTTCCTAAACTGTCCACTTCACATCTACAACCCTCAAGATTTTCCCCTTTCCTGCTAGAACTTCACATTGCGCAAAGAGCTTAGTGTCCCTTGGCATCCAAAACTGTGCAGTGGTTCCCTCCAGTGCCCTTCCCTTAGCCGGAACCCACTGTCTCCAGAAACTACGCAAAGTTGTCCCTCAGCTGCCCAATCTGCCTTGCATCCTGAAACTCCGCAGATGTGTCCTCCTAGGACCTCATTCTATAGCAGTGTCTTGCATCCTGAAACTGCGCAGTGTGTTCCCTTAGCTGCTGAGTCTACCTTGCATTCTGAAACTACGCAAATGTATCTCTCAGTGACCAAAAAGAAGGATGACATGCTAGATGAATCTTAAGGAGATGAGGAAGAAGATAAGCAGACCAAGGAACCCAAGGTATGATATAAGCTGCATGAAGACTCCATCTGATGCACAACCCTTTGGAGGGCACGTATGGAAAATGGAGCACATATTTTGAAATACCCGTCTTAGTATAGCTGGAAGGACTCCTTATCATTGTCATATCATTTGTCTTTAATGGCATGCATGGTTGCAAGCATTGAAATTCATTTCATGTGTTTCCTCTACATGTCTTGCCCCCCTTCGCCTTTTGGATCAATTGTCATCTTTTGACATGTCTGGTTATTATGTCATGTTTGAAAACAGTTCAGGTGACCATGAAGGTTGGTATTTGTGTATACAAGTGTCCTAACCATGTGAACACCTATCACACTCATACACAAAGTTGTAAGCATTGTCGCACAAGTGTCATCAAGAACGTCCAAAGTTTTATCCCAAGTGTTGTACTTGTTGCTTTCAACACTAGATAGTCTCACAAAGGGTCATGCTTTGCTATGTTCTCCTGGTGATCAATGCTGTCATGTTGTTGAAGTATGCTAAGTGTGTGATCATAATGTCGAGTCTTCATGAGTTCACTTTCCTTTCACACTTAGCCATTTTCTTGAAAATCTCTCGACGGGACAACTCCACTTCATTGAACCCCGATTGAGATGCACTGCATAGTCTCAGTCGTGCTGCTCTATCTCTTGGAACTACGTAGTGCCTGAGGTTGTCCTCCGGGCCAGTTGAATTGCGCTATCCTAGAAGTGAGAAGTTGTCTTCCTTCCTATAACTGTGTAGAGAACTACCTCGCAGCCTATCTGAACTGCGTATTTCCCAAGCACAGTCATTAGCCCTCCTTCCTTCTTGTTGGAACCTCACATTACATAGATACCTGGGCCTGCACTGCTCTCAGAAACTGTGGAGAAATGCTCAGCTGGTCCTCTACTACCTTGTCCAGTCTTCCCCTTGGAAACCGCGCAGAAATGCCCAACTGGTCCCCTGCTTCTCTGTCATGTCTTCCTCTTGAAAACTGTAAAGAACTGCCGAAATGGCCCTCTGCAGCCTTGTATTGTTTTCCCTCTAGGAATTGCACATAAGTGCCCCTCAGGGTCCCACCTTGTAGCTACCACTGGTGTCCTTCACTACGCAATTCTGCCTCCAAGTGGCCTCTGCGTAGTTTTCCTAGACAGCAAAGACTCTTCCCTAAAGTTCCTTGTCCAAGTGACTAGTCCTCCCTCCCTGTTACCTGGAACTATGCGTTGGACAGTTACTGGGCCCTCTCCTATCCTGTCATCTGTCTCGGGCCCGAAACATAGAAAACAATGCATCATGCTAGACTAGGAGGTTTTAGATTTGATGTCGTCCCATCATGAGTGAGTTGTAGGAACATGTAGATTGGTAGATCAAGGCGAGATGGTGAACGAGATGAAGAAGGCACGCACATGCTAGAAGACTTAATTACAGCTGGACGAACTAACAAAGCACATGAAGCAACAAGAGAAAGGAATACATGCATGGAACCATCTTACAAGACCAAGACCATCAAAGACCCTACAACACCAAGCCATGTGGAGGAAAAGACAAGGAACACTTGTGAGTACATCCATCAGTTAGCAGCATAGCAGCTTGACATGGACACCACAACCATCCAATACATGTTAGCAATGTCGTGTCAAGTTGTGTCATGAGTTGTCAAAGCCACATCACCAGCATGGGCCATATCTTTTGTAACTGAATGTAATGTAAAGTAGAAGTCCAATGGACACACACAAGAAGTTGAAGATTCATGTCAGTTGAAAATTCATAGGAAGTTCAACAGTCATGAGGGTAGTCCAAGAGTCACAAGGGTCAAGCATCACCCTTGACTATATATACCCCTCCCATTGTATGAGCAAGGACTTTTCACCTTGGCTCCTCCCACACAGCCTTGAGAGTAGACAACTAGTTCTTTGAGGAGCGAGGAGTGGCTCCAATTTCCCACTATTAGGACTAGTGATGTATGGTGTACAGATGTGTCTTGGGACTTTTTCTTAATTTAGAAGCCTGTTAAGGCCAACATGTTTTCATGCATGTTTTGTAGATGTTTGTAATCCTATTCTTTCGGCATTTGCAATGCATGTTTGTTTCACCTGTACTAAGATAGTTCAACTACTTCAGTTGTTTTAATACTTCCATTGTTGGGAATGTGTTGTATTGGTTATCATTGTTGTCTCATCCTCGTAGACTACTCCACAGGATACTAGACAGACCACCTTTGCGTATTAGTTATCATCATCGTCACATCCTTTTGGACTACACCACAGGATAATCAACAAACCATCTTTTTTTCTTGTTATAATGACTGTCACATCCGTGTGGACTACTCCTTTGGGTGGTGTACATGTTGTCCCCTTCACTTCAATTTTAACTATTGTCGCATATGTGTGGACTACTTCACTATGTGGTGTACATGTTGTCCCCCTACACTTCAGTTTTAACTATTGCTGCATCCATTGTGGATTATTCCTCTGGATGCTGAACAAAACTTTCTGGTTCACGTGTGTCTCTTCCTAGGTGGTACTATTACCTCTCACTTAGAGGCTCACTTTACTCTCCCCCTTTGTAGTAAGAGAATTGAGACACAAGTTACATTACACACTCACCAGGCACACTTACCTTGTTGTTTGAAGATACCAGCACAACACTCTCATGTGCTGACAGGTAGAGCCAAGGCATATCTCTAAGTATATGGCAACGGGGCCTTTATACTGGATGGGACTCCTACACCAAATGGTGTGAGGTCTAATTGGGACTTCATACCCGAGAGATCCCTTGAATGTTGGTGGGTCCAACACAGTCAACACAACTTCTTATTTTTGCCTTCAAACTTCTCAATGTGTCTGCTATGTCAGAAGAGTGCCCAACACCACAATTCTCATCTGATACATAAGGAAATTCTCGTGAACTATAGTCTACCATCTTGCTAGTCATCTGTGATCTTCTTCGTGCAAGTATACCATGTCAACTTAAACAAAAACGTAACATAATCAACATACCTCAGTATAGTTTAGGGGAGGATATCTCGTCTGCAAGATAAACCAGATTAGCGCATTACATGTATAAACATAATCATATCAACATATAATCATCATTTCAACATATAATCATCATTTCAACCATTATTCAGTTATCAATTCATGACCATACCAACCACACACCATGATCTCATGCACGACAACTATAACCATGCCGACATATAGACACCAATACGCATAACAAGTGCATACCTGACATACACTCATGACGACCACATCCAAAAACAACATCATCGACTTTCACATGGTGACACAACTACAACCATCACCACCACCGTGCATACACAACAAGCACATATACCACAAGTATGAAGAACACATATGTAATCGACATGTATGCACAACCAACACATTCTACCCATCCAGTCCAAGGGCGAACCATGCTCTGATACCACTTTGTAACACCCTCCTCCCGCATTTACCCAAGCTAATTGGTCCACTAGGGTAAACATGTGACGAGAGGCTACTATGATGTGATTCAAATCCCCATATACAATTAAGGAAGTGGAACCAAAAAAATAAACCCAGTCTGACCTTACTCAGAAACTACAGACCCTTCAGGAGACAACCAACCCTTCTAGCTGCCTAACCCTTGAGGCAACTTGTCTTTTTACCGATCTAGACCCCCAGCCACTCCCATGGAAATCCATGCATGCAATTGAGACCCTCCAGTCACTCCCAAAGCAAGGTATGCATGCAGATGTGGCCTTCTTTAGGTAGTTCTGAGCTAGTGACCTCGGATTTTGTGCCACTTTTTCGGGGCCAGGACTCAGGCCTTTGCCCAAAACTTCATGAAACTTCCAGAAGTGTTAAATAACCATGAATTAAAGTTGCTAATTCAAACATTTATTAAAGGAATTGACCAAACCCCTACTAGCCATGACAGGAATTTCATCAAACATATCACAAACATGACATCTATAGGTCATAATGACATATCTGAGCATAAGGGTCTCATAGTTATCCGAGTTTTGTAAAGAAGGATTGATGCCTTATCACACTAGCTGAATTATCATCTATTAGGTAATATATTCATTCAAATCTCATGTACTAATCAAATCATGATGAGAGCCATAACCGAAGTCTGTCATAAACCATACTTAAAATCAACATAAATAACAAGGATATAACAACCATAAGACCACATATGAAGAATTACATTTATACATGAGATACAAAAGGAGGAGTTCTTATTAATGTATGCATAAGCCAACCAAGTTGGTGATCCAAAATCTTTTTCTTATAGATGGGTTAAAGAATTACATGCATAAATTGTAGCTTAACATAGAAAATTTAATGTGCACATGAGAGAAGAGGGGAAACACATAAAGCATGAAAGAAGACAAGAAACTTGATAACAGAGTTCATTTGACTTGGACTACATCTCCAGTCCCTACTCGATCAATAGGGAGGCCTTCATTCATTAAGTGGCATGAGAAAGAAGAGTACAAGCATCAGTTACAAAAATGTCCGACAAATGCAGAACTCTGATGGAGGAATGGACAATGCCATTGTGTTCGTGGCGTCAAGAAATGCTGAAACCATATAAAATTTCTCAAAATATGACAAAGTGAAAATCCGGCCCTCCTGCAAAAATCTACCTCGAACAGCGTGCGCTCCCTCCTCTGCACTGGGCGCATTGATGAACTAAGTGTTAAATAGAAAATAGGCTGATGGATTTCTCAAGAATGCTGTTGGTGGAGTTGGTTTGAGATCAGTTCATTACGGAGGAGGTCGGGTGGTCAAACCTCACCTCCTCCCTTTTTTATATAGCAAAATCTTTAATTAAAATATAGGTTGGGCTGGGCTCGCCTTGGGCGGCCCGCCCAACTTGCCTACCTCCAGCTCCGACTTATTTATGTGGCAGTTGAGACTGGATCCGCGCCCCAAGGGTCGGCCCATGCTTTACTTGGCAATGGTTCATTTTTGAATGGTTTGGGTTCGTGCTCCAAGGGTCAGCCCACCCAAACTCCGCGCTTAGTTACAGTGTTGGAGGTTCCATGGGAGGGGCCAGGGGTAGTGGCCGTCTCTCCACTAAACATTGCTTATGGTATAGGTTGGAGTGGCGGGGTTGGTGGTCTGCCACCCCTTTTTTTTAATATTTTTTTGTTATATAAAACAATATGCCCCTTTTGAAAAATCAGATTTTTAACCGAAGGAATCGTTTTAACCAGGTGACAATTTCGCCCGGAATCTGGCCAAAGTTGGCTGGATTCTATCCACCGGAAAAGTTCAAATTGTGTCTTCATTAATCCTGCCCAGTCAGCAAAAGTCAACCGAACTTTGACTGCATCTATCTCCTTCATCCGGACTCGGATTGAAGTGCCGTTCATACCATTGGAATCAGGGAAACGAGCACTTTGACTTGATGTCAAGTTAATCATATTTCCGCCACTTTTTAATTTTGAGCCTTTTCCATGCCACTGGTGTTTGGAGATCCACCTGGATCAGTTAGGGACTTTCATGAAGCACCTGACCATAGATTGGGCTAAAACAAATCTTTCTTTCAGCCAATCACCCCCGTGCCATATTCCAAGCATGACGAGACTCACAACAAAACCAACTAGGGATTCCTTAGGCTTTACCATATATCCCACCAAGGGATTCCTAGGCTCGAAACCCTCATCAATACAACCATGCTTTACTGCAATGCCATCAGATTACTAGGCCTATACAAGCATGTATGCCTTCGAAGCTCTCCACCTAAACCATGAGGAATTTTTCTATCTCAACCTCTAGGATTTACCATGTATCCCACCATTATCGGTCAAGGGATTCCTAGGCCTATGAGGTCACCACCCTCTGGGCTTTACCAGGTATCATGCCATTACCGATCAAGGTATTCCTAGGCCCAATCAAGGGTATTCACAATCAGGCTTTAATGTATATCCCATTCCGAAATTCCTAGGCCTTGTGATTAATCGTGAGACCACCCGAATCAGCTTCGAATCCATTTTGTAATCCAACTCAACCAAAAAAAGAGAACCCCATCACACCATGGCTATGGAGAAATGACAAGGAAAGGTTGAAGAACATTGTCACACTTGACAAAACCCATGACAATGGGAACACTAGAACCAAAAACACACTTGCATGTACCATACATGCCAAAACTAGCAAGGAAATGATACATGCAACTCGATACCTGTAAGTAATCCCGCTGTAGCCGCTTTATCCTACTCTTCCTTGTGTGATATTTTGCTTCCTCTTGCTTTCTTTTCCTTCCTTTGTCTTCTTTCCTCCAATGGTAGAGTGCTCCAAGTATGCTCTAAGTGTCCAAGAGTATGAGAGAGAGAGCTCCAAAACTGAACTTACAAAAGGGTTGTGAAATGATCCTCAAAAGCCTTTTTATTAGTTATGCCTCTATTTTCTTCATTTTCCATTATTTTCCTTCATTTTTCTCCTCAAATGCAACCTGTGACCTTTGAACTTCCTTTTCTCCTAATTTCCATTATTTTCATAAATAAAATGCCAATTAATGCTACTTTGCCTTTCCAAAGCCTTTATCATTTCCTTTGCCAAATTCCCTTAGCCTCAATAACCAAATGAACACCCACACTAGGATGTTTTTGCCCACCATTTATCTTGGAATACGTGTCCCATGACCTTGGTCTTATTTTGCCTTTATTAACTTTATTACATGAATTTTTGACCAGGGCTATTACAGTCTACATGAAGTTTATGTGGCATGTGATCTAGAATTCAAATATTCAGAGATTTGACTCATAGGCCAGAGGGATACCTGCATTGTCCCTGCATCTAAATGTTTTAAATTTCACAAATGTATTAAAAAATATGAAGATTCTAATAATTATAGCATAAGGAAATACCCAGATCTGGACGTAAGGGGAGGAATGGTTGTTGTATCCAAAGTTTTGGAATTTATTGAAATTATCACATGAGGAAGGTCCTGGATCTAGATAAGGTTGTGACCGGTGTATTAGGAGATGACAAGGCTTAAGCAAATAAGACACATGTGTAGGGGCTACCATGTGTTAGGCACATAGAACTGACGTAACATTGTATGGTGGAGATACATGTGAAAAATGACTTCCATGCAACGATTGTATGGATGTCAACATGGTATTTAGAAGGAAATACCTAGATCCAGATGTAAGGGGAGGAAGGATAGATGTATCTAGTTATGGAATTTTTTTAACTATGATCACTTAAGGAAGGTTTTGGATCAAGATAATGTTATGACTGATGTATTAGGAGATGACATGGCCTAACAAACTAAGACATATGTGTAGGGAATACCATGTGTTAGTCACATGGAATTGGCGTAGCAGTGAATGGTGGAGATACATGTGAAAAATCAATACCATGCAGTGACGATATGTATGTCAACATGGTATTTGGAAGGACAATCTTCAAATGGGCATAATTTTGTGTCAAGAGCTCGAATTTTGATGAAATTTATATCATTGGAAAGATTTTGATGAGTAGAGGATGATGATGGTTTCAAAAAGGAGTTTCAACGAGAGTAAACGAAAGTGAAAAACTTGACTCCACCTCCTTAAATATGACTCAAAGGGTTGGATATGTTATAGTGTGGTAAAAAAACTATTTTTCAAGCTAGTGAAGATGAATTTTTTGTGCCTTCTATCCTAATTTAGGAATTAAGGGACTTGGTATGTTATGTCAAGATGAGTAACTAATACTACACAATGTTGAATTTGATAGGCATTTCAAGAAATTACAAATTAGAAAGGTCAATGTAAAAAATAAGAAAATTGTAAAGGAATGGAATTGTGATATCAAAATCGGAGAAACTAGAGCTTCTCAAGTTTTAAAATTTCACCAGGAAACAAGGGATGCTCTTGAGTATTGCATAAATGAGTAAGGTAAATCAATATCTTAAATAAAACTATTAATGAATTGTAAGCTTCTTTATGTTTGAGGCCATTATTTGTTGAACCATTGAATACATTGAGAGCCATTAGAGAGTTCTTTGAACCAAGTGTACAAAATGAAAGGAGCATCAAGTCTATTAGTGGAGATTAAAATATGTGCGGTTGGAAATGTTAATATACTTCCTATAACCTTGCAATCATGGGAACTAACAGAGAGTTCACTTACTGTTGCTTCTAAAATTACCTCTTAGAAAGAGATTTTACGAAAAGATATGGAAGCTGATCATAATTTTATTAAAAATTCTCTAAGTGTTTACATTACTAGAGTCTTTGATATGAGTGAAATGCAGAAGAAGGAACACGAATTTCCCTTGAAGACATGGCTTAAATACTTAAAGGCTTGTTGGAATGAGATAGTTAGTTCTCTCAAACAATTCATTGTTGATTGTGACAATGTTATCACAAAAAGGACTAATATATTATTTAGACTTGTTGATATGGAAAAGGAACTAGATGGCCCACATAAGGTAATGGATGCCATACTAACAACAGAAAGCATGAAAGAAAAATTAATCGAATTGTACATCTCTTGGCTGAAATTTTTGAAACAACTACAAATTTTTCGAAGTAGGATATTAAAAAATGGTTAGTAAATTATGTCATAAGATTGATGATCAAGAAACTGTGATATGTCAACTAAGTGATGAATTAGATGAAGTTGAATATGAATTTTCCCATATTGGAGTGAAGCATGAAATAATTGTAGCACCATTGCGATACTTCACCAAAAAATGGTTAAAAAGCGTTATAAAAAATAAGTGAAGGCTAATTGATTTCAATAACATAAAGGTAGTTGGAGCCGTTAAGTTTTCTTTCAAAGGTGCAATATTAAATAGAAACCTCATTGGTGTAGAGAGAGAAAGGGATTTTATTTTCCAACATTGTATGTAAAATTTCCCTTAATTGTCTTCTCCTTATCTTTTCGGGTCTTCTCATTTACATGGTCCATGGGAGCCCCATCCCAGTTCATTTGGATGAAGGCATTTTTATTTCATGAACTATTATAAACCTATTTATTTTATTTTATTTTATTTATTTATTTAATTTATTTATTTATTTTGTATTTTTGTATTTATTTATTTTATTTTATTTAATTTTAATTTTAATTTATTTATTTTTTAATTAATTAATTAATTTAATTTTTTTATTTTATTTTATTAAATTTAATTAATTAATTAATTAATTTATTTTTATTGAGGTTCCACAAAGAACTGTCAAGAGCTCATAACTATTGCGATCTCAAGACTTTGATTTAAGTCATGGGGTTTCTAGTGTATGTCTCTTTTTGATCTTTATGAAATCAATGAAAATACCATGTTAATATCTCCACAAATGTGGTTTGTTTTCTTTCACCTTTCTCAATGATATGGTGTGTTCTATTCATTTCTATGCTAGAAACAAACATCTTGATTTCACTTACATTTATTTACAATTTTACGTTGTAAATGCCAATATGAATATCATTTCCAATTGTATATAATATTTTACTTTATGTATCATTGTGAGTTTTTATTCTTCTTGAGAAGAGGGGTACCACCTTTATAAAAAATAAAATGAAATCTTCCCTTTAAATGTTATCTTTGTGACTTTTTCCAATCCAAATGATTAACAATTCCCTAACTAGGGTTTCACCATTTAAGTGATTGAGAAGCCTTTAACAATCAAACTAGGGAACAATGGTTGAGATCACAAACCTCTTGTTGAAGGATGAGGTTAACCCCTAAATATTGCGACAAGCACTATATGGAGTTGGAATAATTTCAACTAATACCTAATTTGTGTGTTCAAACTTCAAAAATGTGTTTTGTGGCATGTGCAAATCCATAGGGCCAAGATCATGTTTATTGCATTTAACATTTTTCATTAAAATGTATGTAGAATGTTACATGTCCAAGGACTAAATTTTGACAATCAATGATTTCTTGTTGTAAAGATATACAATTTTGTTTTTACTTTAAGTCATTGAATAAGTGACAAGTAACTATAGAAGTGGCCAATTTTTGCAGGGATATAAAATGTCAATACAATTAATATTTACATTAACAGTGTCATCCATGAGAGGCTAAATGGGTTGGTGAAATCAAAGTATTCTCTTGCGCCCACTGGGTTTGAAATCTCAGAAAAGTGGTTGGTTCACCCTATAAAACTTGCTTATGATCGTCAAGCTGGGTTCAAACTAATAAAGGGTGTCTCATCTTTAGGTGATGACCATATATTTATGGGAATAAGGATCTTATATGACTCCTCTAGAGGCTTTCTCATTCTATATGTTAACACATCTTTATTAATGTATTCATGTTAAATTTGTAGCCTCCATCACCTATTAAGATCACATATTAAGAGGTGGAACATTGGCTAACATGGTCATGATGATTTTGTCTAACCAATGCCCCCATGTGGGGATGAATAAACTTATAAGAGGAAGATATGTCATTACTTATGGTGATTCAAACTTTACTTGGGTAGTAATAATGCTTTGTTTTCACCAAATTGAGTCACTCCTTTTGACTCATTTAAACATTTCATTAATAATAATAATATTAATAATAACCAAATATTATAGCTTGATTATTGCACTAAGAGGTGTATTCAGGAGCCAAGTATGAGGAAGTTTGTCATCTCTATTCATAATGTTAATGTGGTAGATCTTAACTAAAACTATTGCTTATAAAAAAAATACTAACAAATATATAAAATTGACATCTATAAATCAAATCCCCTAAGTGTTCAAACCTGTCCTAATTTTTTTTCACTAAAAAACAATTTTAATTTCAAAATATTTGATCATCCTCACACTTAATATATCTAAAGTTACGATGAACCTAATGTAATGATGAATACATGTTTAACTTCTTCATTTTTCATTTATACACATCTTGAGGAAACCCATTTGGCACTTCCCCTAAATTCCAAGGATGGTACCCAAGGTAAATTGGAATACTCAATGCTCATGGTGAATACAACAATATAATTGTCAATAAATCATCATGCCACTCATGGGAGTTGATCATGGGTGGGTACGATAACACTCATGTCAACTTCTTGGGCTAGACCTGATTGACTAATATAATATTAACTATAAAGGGAAAACAAATATTTTTATTCTATTTATTTAATAGTAATAGTAATAATAATCATAATCATAATAATAATCTAATTATTATTATTGCCTCTTTGCCTTTTTCTAATAAATAAATGTCAATTAATGCCTCTTTGCCTGTGCCAATTTCCAGTAGTCATAAATAAACCAAAAGTGATGCACACTATAGTGTTTTCCTGACTTTCAACTTGGAATATGTGTCCCGTGACCTTTGTCTTATTTTGCTTTTATTATCCTTTATTACATGAACTTTAACTCGACGTTATTACAAACCCCTCCCCCTTAGGGCAACACCATCCTCGGTGTTCTATAACACCTATGACCAGTGAACTGCTGAAAACAAAACACACTGCCTGTGGAGCTTTATAACATAGCTCGATTCAATATTTACAATGATATCCTACTAAAAACAAAACAAACATGCCATTTATTGGAGCTTTATAACACAACTAATCTCAGTATTTACAATCATATGCATATATACATATACTAAAAACTCATTTGCTTGAACCAACAAATAATGTAGGATACAAATCCCACATTTTATTAGCCATCTCCCATGCAGTTTCATTAGGCCCAAAGTGCTTCCCTTGCACTTTAACTTGTTTTATTTCTCGGTTCCAGAGCATGAGTTGTTTCCGCTATAATATGCATTGTGGTTCTAGCTGGAATTCTCCCTCTGGTTCTACCTGCAGTATAGACTAGTTAATCACATGATCAACATCCTGCACATATCTATTAAGCAATGAAACATGGAAAACATCATGGACTTTCATTGTCGGAGGAAGTGAAAGTTTGTAGGCTATTGGTCCAAACCTCTCAAGGATCTCAAAATGCCCACAATACTGAGGTGCCAACTTGACACATGATCTAATCCTCAATGAACTCCTCTTGGATTGATGCAGAAGTACACATTCTCCCCAACATGAAACTCCTTAAATGTTCTATGATGATCTGCATAACTCTTCTGCCTATCATATGTTTCCTTTAGATTCCTTTTAATAACCTGCATCTCTTGTTCCATCTCAGTCAACATATCTGGTCGAATTAACATCATGTTCACTAGATCAGTCCAACTGATAGGAGTATTACAACTCCGTCTGTAAAGATCCTCAAATGGAATCATCCTAAAGGATTATTAATACCCATTGTTATATGCAAACTCTATTAGTGGAAGATACTCCTCCAACTTCCTTTGTTGTTGAATTATATACATCCTCAATATGTCCTCAAGAATCCTATTGACCCTCTCTATCTGTCCATCTGTCTATGGATGATAAGTTGTACTGAAAGCTAACTCTATCCCCAAACCTGCAAACAACTCCTTCTAAAACCGGGAAGTGAACTTGGCATCTATGTCTAATATGATCTTCATGGGAACACCATGCAACCTCATGATATCTGTGATAAATATCTAAGCTACCTCACTAACTAAATTTTTAGACTTAACTGGAATGAAGTGAGTTACCTTACTTAACCTGTCAACCACAACCATGATGGAATCATGTTGTTTGGATGTCCTCGACAAACCTATAATGAAGTGCATGGAAATGACTTCCCATTTCCACTCTGAATCAGAATTGACTATAGTAAACCAGCTGGATATTTACACTCTGCTTTTACCTACTGACAGTCCAAACATCTAATAACAAACTCAACCAACTCTTTCTTCAAGTTCGACCAATGACAGAACTTCTTAACTGCTGCCAATGTCTTTTGATATCACGAGTGACCCAAATATGACTTAACATGAAACTCCCATAAGATAAGCTTCTTGAGATCACTATCATATGACACATAAATCATGTTCTTGAATCTAACCAAGCCATTTGCCATGAGGCAGGACTCCTCATCCATATCACCTTCACCCTGTTGTTGTAACTTGTGCTTCAACTGCTGGTACTTGTCATCATGTCGCCCTGCCTGCATGACCAACTCCTTCAAATATGTCTCATAAGAACTCATTGCTGCAATATGATTCACCTGCACTCTTCTACTGAGAGAATCTGCAACCAGATTCTCCTTTCCCTTGATGTACTTGATATCGAAGTCAAACTCAGTGCAAGTTTCCAACCATCTAGATTGCCTAACATTTAGATTGGGTTGGTCAAACAAGTACCTCAAACCAATATGATCACTGATTAGAACAAACCTTCTGCCTAGGAGATAATGTCTCCACATCTTAAATGCGTGAATGATAGTTTCCAACTCGAGATGATGAATCATATAGTTATGCTTGTGTGTAGGTTTTAACCCCGTACAGAAATTACCTGCATACGAATTCTAAAATATAGAAAATAAACAATGCGAGAGCATAACACATAAAACACATATACAAAGAGATTTTACCCTGGATCCAAAAACTGGGACTACCAGCTTGATTTTTCATTATGTTCCCCTTTCAATGTTACAATACATTTTTATACATGCCAAAGCATCCAATACCATGGACCGAAAACCATCGTCTCCAAAACCATGGACTGAAAACCATCGCGGCCAAAACCATGTGCGAAAAACATGCACAAAACCATAGGTAGGTCTGCCCAACCTAATATAGGGTAGAGTGGGGTTACCTGCACCCCTCAAACCCCCTGTGACCCCCCCCTGCTACGCAATCTGCGCAACGAAAGGGGGGCTTCGGCCCCCTTCTAACCCCCCAGTTAACTACGTGGGCTAGTCGTGGAAAGAATATAACACAACCCAAGATTATTCTCATTCAACTTCCTTGACTCATAACATACCACCTGCCATTCCTGCATCAAGACTCCACCAATTCCTTTATTGAAATCATCTTTACATGCCACGATATGCATTCTTCAAGACTAGAGCATTTGTAAGCATATGCTTCAACTGCTTAAAACTAGTTGCACACTCTTCAGTCCATTCAAACTTCTTTCCTTTTCTTTGAAAATATTTAATAGGATAGGAAATCCGTGAGAAGTTCTTGATGAACCTCTTGTAATAACCTTATATTCCCATGAATGATTTGCCCTGATCCACATTCCTAGGAGCTGGCCACTACATGATAGCTCTAATATTTTCCAGGTCCATTGTTATACCTTCCTTGGAAACAACATGCCCCAAGTAATTAACTTTAGTATGAAATAAATTGCACTTGCTAAGCTTGGCATACAACTGACTCTCCCTCAACAACATCAACATCGTTGCCAAGTGTTCTACATGCTCTTCCTCATTCTTAGAATATATCAATATATCATAAATGAACACTATCACAAACTTGTCCATATAAGGACGCAACACACTATTCACTAAACACATAAAAGTAGTTGGAGCATTAGTAAGACCAAAAGGAACCACCATAAACTCATAATGCTCATACTTGGTATGGAATGAGCTCTTGTGGATGTCCTTTTATTTGATGCGTACTTGACAATATCTTGATCTCAAGTCAATCTTTGAGAACACTATTGGTCCCTTCAACCGATCAAACAAGTCATCAATCCTCTGAAATGGGTACCTGTTTTTGATCGTCACCTTGTTCAACTACCTATAGTCAATGCACAACTTGAGAGTACCATCCTTCTTCTTCACAATCAACATGGGTGCACCCCAAGGTGAAACACTTGGCCTTATGTATCCTTTATCAAGCATCTCCTTAAGCTACAAATTCAATTCCACCAATTCCAAAGTGCTTATCTTGTAAGATTCCTTTGATGTTGGTGATGCTCATGGCACCAATTCAATAGACAAATCCACTTCCCTATGAGGAGGTAACTCTAAAATATCTGTTGGAAACACATCCTGAAACTGCTGCAAAATAGGTTACCTCTTCAAGACTTCAACATCCTCATCATCCTTCCCCTTGTCACTGGAAACATGCACTGCAAATAATACACACCCTTTCCTACAATTGTGCTTAGCTTGCATGGTTGTAATCATTCTCACTGATGTAGGCTTCTTCTTTCCCTACAATATCCTCTTCTCCCCATTATCATGTAAGCACTCAATATCATTCTCATAAAAATATACCTTAGTCTTGTGAAGGTACAACCAATCCATGCCCAAAAACATTTTGTATGGACCTAATGGAAGCACATTTAGATGTGCTGATGTAGGCATACCATTCATCTCAAATGCACAAGCTCTCACCCAATGATGAACTTTTTTCTTGGTCCCTGTAGCCAACTGCACCAACCAAGGCTCTACATGCACTTATTTACTCAAGCCACACTTATCCACTAGGTCAATATTAACATAACTATAATTAGGTCCAGGATCAATCAAAATGGAAACAAATTGATCACAAATATTACCTTCCATCTCAATAATGGGTGCCTGGAGATCTGACTGCTTGTTATCAAATGCTACTTAAATTTGTGGAATGCTTTAACCAACATCCCCAACTGTCTACACCTCCTAAGCACTATAGATCTGAGGCCGTCCACCCTGGTACACTGGACAATCCTTCTTGTGATGATCTTTTCCACAAATACAACACTGCAACGACTCCCTATCGCTACCTTTATTATGTTGCTCTCTAGGTTGAGATTCATGTCCCTTCTTAGTTGCACTGAACTTCTTGTAAGGAGCCACATTTTCTTTCTCACCTGCATCTTGAGGTCTTTCCTGCTTCGAAATCCATTTTTCTTTAACCTTCTCATTCCCTTTCCAATCATGCTTAGGCTCAGTCTTGCACTTCGACTACTCATAACTGTGCTTGAACTTCCTAATGAGTTCCTCCAATGATCGAGGCTCATCATACTCAACTCGATCCTTGAATGCTAATGACATTCAACTGATGAACCATTGAACCTTCGTCTTCTCATCCTTAAGATATGGCACATACCTCAACAACTCCAGAAACTTATTCATGTACTCTTTGTCTGCCGTAGTCCCCATCTTCAGCTCATAGAACTCCTTAGCCTTTCCATCATAATATCTCTCAGAAAAGTACTTCTTTATGAAGAGTCTCTTAAACTCATGCCAACTCAATTCCTCTATCCTGATGCCTCTAACACGTTTGACATCTTCCAACCAAATATCTGCCTTTCCCTTGAGACTGAAAATAGATATCCTGGCTTTCATATTCTCTATATAATCATGCAACTCAAAGAACTTCTTCATCCCAAGCAACCATGCTTCTGCATCTTCCAGTTTCTTCAACTCTTCATCGAAGTTAGGAGGCTTGGATTTCTTGAATTCATCTGGAAATTATTTCTTCTCAATCCCCCCATAAGGGTGATGGAGATGATGACCATGATATTTCTTTGAACCAAAATTGGAATAGAACTCATAACCACTACCTCTCCTGTCAGGTGTATCCAACCAACTACCACCTATGACTGTGTCATCCCTATCCAACATGTGCCCTGATCGAGACCTGCTACCATATGCCCCATTAGTCCTTTCCTCGTCTCCATAACTGATCCGTGGATATCCTTGTCTCTGCAAATCTAATAATCTCTAAAGGATAACTACATTAACCTCAACTTGCTTTTCCTTAGCTCTGGAAAGCTTTTCCTATGACTCAATTATCCTTTCATTATCTGCGTTACAACTTCTGGTTTTTTCCTTCAGGCTTCTCAGTGTACCTGTTATATTAGGGGCGTACTCATCTTCTTGCTACTCAACTGATCTATAAGTAGAGTCATGTGAGCTGTAATTCACCATTCTACTCATCATCTCTAATCCTTTTTTTCCTGCAAACATACCATGTTATATAAACCAAATATAAACATAATCAAAATCATACCTTTGTGAAGTTCAAGGGAGGCTATCTCGTCTGCACAATCAATCTACATTATCAAAACATACACGTATATATAGAGACACACACCACACACACATGTATGCATATATATGCATAGATATATATGCATATATATGTATGCATATGTATATATATATATATTAATATAATAGTATATAATATATTATATAATATATATAATATATATATATATTATATATATATAATATATATATATTATATGGACACACACACACACACACATATATAAAATGACACCAACATATCAACCTATCGACATCATGCATGATAACTCAAACTGTAACACCGACTATATACATGACAACCATAACACCACAATGCATGCATATGACTGACATGCATGCATAACAATCACATCTAGCCCATCCAGTCCAAGTGTTTGAACCTGGAAGCTTTGATATCAATATGTAACCACCCCTCCCCACTTTTACACACTTTCACAAGCGCTTCGAGTAAATTTGAAGCAGAGTGCTACTATGACATGACCCGACCTCAAAGTTCCAGTTATGGAAGTGGGGTTGAAAAATCAACACTTTATTGACACTCCTCAGAGACCACAAACCAATCAAAAGGTTGCAAACCACCCCAGATAGTCAATCCCTGAGCTAGACCCCTTTTCCACTGACCTAACACCCCAAACAAACACACAACATGGCAAAAGTGCGGTTATAGGTCTCCAACTGCACGCATAGGCCTGCCTCCATGTGGTTATGACCTAATTTCCCCTATTCTGTGCGAGTGGTTATGAGATCCAAGCCACTTTTCCAGGCTAGCCTCCATACCAATGGCCATAACTTCTTGTAACTTTCTAGAATCACATTTTACATGACGACAATGCTAGACCTTCAAATTTGAAGCAAGAACTTGACCTAGTTTGCCTAGAACATGATATACATTTTGTCAAACATAAGGTAAAGATGTAAGTTGTAGGCCATGAATGCATATCTGATCATAAATCACTAAACTTCATCTGAAAATCACCAAGAAGGTCTAATGCCCTCTTAAGTAGCTACAACCACACTTCTTAGCCCATGCATTCATCAACCATTCAAATACTTATCAAATAATGAACCAGATCCATGGTTGTAGCACATCATAGAACCATGCTTATGGAAAACATATAACCAGAATAATAACCATGAAAAAACAACCATAGAATCCACATAATAAAAAGTACAAGTTCTCATAGATTACAATAGGAAAATAACTCTTATTAAATTATGCTAAAGCAAACCAAGTCAGGGACTTCCACGTACCACCTGACCATAGATTGGGCTGAACCAAACATTTCTTTCAGCTAATCACTCTCATGCCATATTCTAAGCATGAATGTGGGATATCATGGGCTAAATTAAGACATAAACAACCAAGGGAATCCAGATGTTAAACCACCTCCACCCTCAAACACCAGTGATCTCACCTAAACTAGCCCTGAGATCACAAAACCAAACCAAGCTTGGATGCCTCAGAATTTCTGCACCATATCTTGAGGAATTTGCTTGTCTCCACCTACTTGTCGAGGGATTCCCAGAGAAATCCATCTCCACCCCCAACCCTTGGAAATTTTCTTGAGACCACCTCACTCTGTTCCAAAACCTTTCGACAATCCAACACTCAACCAAAAATGAATCCCATCACACCATGGCTATCCAGGAAATATCAAGGCAAGGCCGAAACCATTATCAAACTAGGTAAAACCCATGCTAATGACAACAAATCAACCAAATAAACAAATGCATGTACCGTGCATTCACACCTCGGCTAGGAAATCACACATGCAACATGATACCTACAAAATATTCTTGTTGAAGCCATTGATCCAACCTTCTCCTTGCTTTCCTTGCTTCATTTTCCTTTGCTTGCTTGCTTTCTCCTCTTAGAGATCTCCCTGTCTTTCTCAACTGACCCAAGCTAAAACTGAAAAAGCGCAATTGACAAAAAATGTAAACTAGTTCTCTAATGCCTTTTTATTATTGATGTTTCCATTTTCTTCACTTTCCTTCATTTTCCCTCTAATTTCCTTAGCATGAAAATTAGTTTCTCTTCACCTCCATTTTCTCCTATTTTCCTTTATTTTCATAAATAAATTCCAATTATTGCCTCTTTGATTTTTCCAATTTCCATAGGCATAAATAAACCAAAAGTGATGCGCACTATAGTGTTTGCCCAACATTCAGCTTGGAATACGTGTCCCATTACCTTGCCCTTATTTTGCCTTTATTATCCTTTATTACAAGAACTTTAACCGAGGTCTAATACAATTTTGTGGGGTTATTCTAATGTGATTTAATTGTTGGTGGTATAGTCTAAACGATTAGATGTGCACAATGGACATTTTTCAATAGGATGGCCTTAGTGTGTTCGTATGCTACACCACGTTTGGTCATTTTATAATGTTGATCATGTTCACTCAGTGATCGAATCATTCCATAGAGGAAAAAGTATTTGAGAAGGATAGTTTCAATGGTGAGTCATGTGGAGATTGGGGATTACTTTAGGGAACGACAAACCAAGTGTGTTCACTTTAATTGGAAGAACATTATAGTCCCAAATTTTGGTTGATTTACATTTATATTGGGGAAGACTAGATCATTTGGAGATCATAAAATTGGTTGAGGTTCAAGTTTATATCTAAGAAAAAATTGAGGTGTAGAACATTACTTTGGTAGACAACAAAGGATGCAGTGCTTCAAGGGTTAGAAATGTAACAAATGATTTAGGGACAAATTATGTGAGTTGTTGGAACACAAAAAGTTGGATGTTTTCTGGGTTCATTATGTTACTTGCTTTTGTCTTTCCCAACTCTAGTTGCCACACAATAACTCTACATACTTAACTTGGGGTTGTTGGGTTGGGTTTTCCCAGCAAGGGGTTTCCATATAAAATATGCAATAACTCTTGCATTAGGTCATGATGTTCTCATTATTCATGGTAAGTATGGTCTATTACTGAAGTAGTTAGTTTCATGTGGTTGTTTTGAATTTGGGTAAGTTAATAAGAAAATAATGTAATGTATAACAAGGTTTAATGTTTTAAGGTTCCAATACTAATCTTATACATCAAGCTCAACTAGTTGGGCTAGAGTTGTCTTGGTGAGTAGGCAAATGAAACATATTTGAAGCCTAGCCAATGCCTTATGAAATCTAACTAACGGGGAATGAAAAAGTTTAAAAAGTATATTGAATAGACTACACCCTCAACAAGGCGGTATAAATACATAAAAAATATCTTGTGATGTGGTCCTCACCACTATCACCTCAGTGATAGTAGTTATCATAGCAAAGAGTTGTTATTGGTTAGAGTTTTAGCAAGAAACTTAAGGTTTTATGTATATGTCTTCTTTGGCTGAAGATATTATGGTGTCTCACAATGAGCAAACCTAAAATGAAGATCATGATTAAAATTCTTACCATGCCCATACGTGAAATGAAGGCCAATATTTTAGCCATGAAAGTCATCTAGCCGTAACGTTAACTACATTTTGGTGGGGATGTAGCCTAAGTAAGCCAAAGAAAAAAAATGGTTTTAGGTAAAATTTCTTCCACAAAGTGGTGGCGTTGAAGGCATGGACATTAATATCGAATGCATTTTAGGCCAATTAGATTACAAAATTACACCAACCAAGAAAGATTGGACTCTTAAACAAGTTTTAAACTTAGGGTTGAAGTTTTTTTGTTTTGTTTTTGTTTTTGTTTTTTTTGTTTTTTGCTTTTTTGTTTTTTGGTTTTTGTTTTTGTTTTTGTTTTGTTTTATTTGTTTATTTATTAATTTTTAATTATTATTATTATTATTATTATATTATTATTATTATTTATTATTTATATTTTTATTTTTTTCGTAGAAAAAAGTCGTAATTTCTTATTGATATATAAGAAATTACATTTTGTAGATGCTGAGGCATATGCATATGGAGGCAAGATTTCCGATCAAGAAATACATAGGAACTATCCAAAAAGGCCAGAAAAAATAACAACTGTGTCTCCACGCAGGGAGTCTGAAATCAGCTATATTGAGTTTCCAAAATTGTGTTGTCTCTTCGCAGAGAGAGAAAAAACCATATACTGAATATCAAAACCTGTATGTTCATATATGATCCACTAAACTAATATATACAATAATAAGGCTTTGGGCTTATAGCCCATTCTGCCTGAGATCTACAAAAGGCATGTGATAGTATTGATGGTAGGACCCATCAATTTCCTCCTGTATCAGCCAGTCGTTGCCCTGTCTATGCGCTGCCTCTTTTGATAGCTAATCTGCCCCCGTGTTTTGCTCCCTGTAAATGTGGTGACAAAAACAGGAATCAAATGAAGATATCAATCTTTGTGCTTCATCAAGTATATGTCTCAAAGAATAAGCATTGCAATGGGTTGCATTATTAAGCCAATTGCAAACGATTTTGGAGCCACCAAATAACTGTAAATGTTTGCAGTGTTAGTGTTGTTCTAAAGCAAAATGAATGAGATGTTTTGCAATAC